>PVIR01020368.1:0-30683 GCA_004026965.1 Petromus typicus
GTATATTTTATAAGTGAAAGAATTTTTTAAAGGAAGAAACTATCACTCTTGCTGACATCTCAGGCACTTTCCCCCATGCTCTGTGAAGAATGTTCCGAGTCTTAGTGGACTTCACACTTTTCTGACTGTGTGGCTGTTCTCCCCGACCATATAATTTCTCCTTCACTGGGGTATCTCAAAATTGATGGGGACCACAAAGCCTCAGGAACCTCTTTGCAGCTCCTGATTCTGTGGTTTTTCTAGAGTCAATTTTTTTTCATTTTGAAATAAAACTATATATCATCTACTATTTCCTTAGCATTTCTTATCTATTTTTTTTTTTTTTTAAAGACAGGGTCTCGCTTTGTAGTTCAGGCTGCCCCTGAGCTCAGCCTCCAACTCACATCTCAGCAATCCTCCTGCCTCTGCCTCCCGAGTGCTGGGATTACAGGCGTGAGCCACCACGCCCGGCACTGTGGTATGTGGTACTGGTTGCTGCTGGGTGTGAGTCTCCACGCCCAGTATTGTTATGTGGTTACCGGGAATTGAACCCAAGCCCTTGTGCTTGCAAGACAGGCGCCGGAACCACTGAGCTAACTCCCGGCCCCCTCCTTAGCATTTCTTTATTTCCTCATCTTTTAATGTTAATTTGCTTCGTTCTGCTATCCACGTGCAGCGGTCTGAGGCACCTTCACAGTCAGATTTTGCTTCCATCCTGGGTGCATTTGAAGGCGATTCTCTATGTTTCTAATTGTACCACCTAAAACTCACTCATCTCCACAGGGCACTAACAGGAAAGTGTGAAAAGATAAGAAAGATAATGCATATCACACAGAAGAAACACAATAAAATTCTCATTTTGTGGTCTATCCACTTCTTGAAAGCTTGTCTTTTATCTACCTATCCACTATTTTCTTTCCTCACACAGTCTCTCTATATGCTTCTGATTTCCTAAACTATTCAGATCCAGCCCGACATCTTCATTAGTGAGCTAACAGCCACCTGCTGTGGATTCTGCTTTTTATTTCAGGGAAAATTCATTGCAAGAAATTTCTGAAGTTTCTCTTAGAAAAGGCATGTTTCCTTCCAAGACATAATTCTTTTTTTCCTACATCTATTTAAAAAAATTCAAATCTTTAAAGGTACATTATATATACACATCATGGTTACATTAAATATTGAGAATTTTTACCAGGATATGACATGAGATGACTTAATTCTCATTTTTTCCCATTCCCTTACCCACCCTACAACCTCCCACACCCTATATATGGTCTTTGTTTCCTTTTTAAAAAATTACCATCACATTATTTTCCCCCTCGTTACCTACCCCTACACCCCATTCCCTTTAAATATTTTATATTTCACAATATCTGTGATATATTCTAGAACTCATTTACATCTTCATTTTCTCATACCAGAGAAAAAATTCAATATTTACACATCTGTGACCTATTTATTCACTTACAAGGATCCTGAAGGTACAACCATTTGAGTATGAATGACTCAATCTTGTCATTTAACTATATCATTTTTATCCAGTCTCCAGATGATGGACATTTGGGTTGTTTCCAAGATGTAGCAATCACAAACTGGGCTGCTATAAACATGGGTGCACATACATCACTGTGATATGAATCTCTCAATTCTTTTGTGTATGTACCTAGCAGAGGAATAGCAGGGTCAGATGGGACCTCTAATCTAAGAAAAGACATTCCTTTATCCTTATTGTTTCCATTTACCTTTCATTTTTTTCCTTCCAAATTCTGCTGTTACTTTCAAAATCTCGTGTTGTCTTTTACTGAGTTTTATTTGTGAATCAAACATGCGTCTGGCAATTTCATAAATGTTTACATTTTATACTTAGTTTTTAGAATAAAGATTTATTGCAAAAATGAGTTCAAAACAGTTCTGTTACTCTTGACAATTTTCAGGATTGGGAAGGATTCAAATGATTTAGTCAATAATTTCCTTTGATTTTCAGAAATGGAAGACACCGTTAAAACTTAAATCAGGTATTATAATCTTGGACAGCTGTTATTATTAGAAATTTACTTTTTATGTAAAGCCAAAATCTGTCTTCCTTTCAGTCTGAAAGAAAAGAAAATGTTTATTTAAAAAAGAAAAAGAATGCAGGCAAAAGAAAGTGCTGTAATTTTTCAAAATTCTTGAAAGAGTTCCATAACAGAGTCATCACAAACTTGTGCCTCGCAAGCATTTAAAATGGTGGCCATTCATTATTAAGTACTGTTTTCACACATTTTGTTATAATTTTTACTCATTTTTCATGTATTGGATTAGGAAGACTTGTAGGATGAAGTAATTATCAACTATAATATTGTTCTATTGCAAAGATAAAATTTTCATTTTTCAAATGCACATAACTCCAAATGAATCTTTACTTTCCCAACCTGACACATTTTTAATATGAATTAAGTGCAGAGTGCTAGTGAAGTGGAAATTTTTGTCGTAATTCAGTATTTTTTGAGAACTTAGTGAAAAGAAATCAATTCAGTGTTGTTGCTTCTTTTAGATTTCATAACAATATATGAACATTCTGGCAAAATTATTTGGACAGTTACTAAATCAGTTGATCTTCTATTTGTAGTTAGAACCAACTGTGGATACAGGGTTATATTCAAGAAGAAGAAAATTCCATAAAGTTACAAAACCCAAATTGAAATTTACTGTGTGCCCAATACTTCCCTTGATTTGAGTACTGACAAATTGAGAAGTGAACTGGAGGTCATTAGACTTGGGCCACATCCTCAGCAATTTTTTTTTTTTTTTGAGACAGGATCTCGCTTTGCAGTTCAGATTGGCCCTGAGCTCTCACTATGTAGTCCAGGCAACCATTGAAGTCACAGCAATCTTCCTGCCTCTGTCTCCCGAGTGCTGGGATTACAGGCATCAGCCATCACGCCCAGAATTGTGGTATGTAGTACTGATTGCTAGTGGACATAAGTCACCATGCCTGGCATTGTGCAATGTGGTTACCGGGTATTGAATTTGAGACCTTGCGCTTGCAAGGCAGGTGCTGGAACCACTGAGCTAAATACCCAGCCTCAGCCCCAGCCCTTTTCAATTTTCTTGTTTAGACATAGGGTCTATCACTAAGTCACTAAGTTGTCTAGGCTGCTTTTGAATTTACTGTCTTCCTGGTTCAGCTTCTCAGAAGGCTGAGGTTACAGGCATGAGCTACTGCACTTGGGGGTTGAGGACTACTTCAGAGGTGAGTCTACACCTCTGCAGTCCTGGCTTTGTATCAAGTACTATGGGTAATCTGGAGATAATTTAAAGCACATAGCATTTTCATGTAGGGGAACTGAGCATCAGGTTTTAGCTATGGGGGCCTCTAAATCAGTCTTCCGTGAATACCACTGTACTCAGAAGTTTCAAACATATTGAAATAGGAATGCAAAATACAGTATCTGCCAGGAAGACTTTATGTATAGCTCAACATTTAGACTGCAGACAAGTGGGAGCAGGAGCCAGTCAGAAGGTGGAAGGGGGCACTGCACTGACGGGCAGCAGTGGTCACCCCTCCCCGTAGCCTGGGGCTAGGACTTGCAGCCGTCAGGATAGAAGCCCAGACTCATTTTCTCCTCAGATGCCAGCTTTAGTACAGACAAGAGTGGCATCTGCTCTCCTGGCCACCAAGCCAGCAGCTCTGTGAGCACAGCCTCCGAGTGCTCCATGTTCTCATGAGAACCGTGTGAACTGTGGCCTGGGAATAAGCTTGGGCCTTTTGAAAGCATCAGGGATTCTTGGTAGATGGAAATGAGTTAAGTATTAAGAAGATTTCCCAAATAATCTAGCCTTTAATCTTTTTAATTTGGTTACCATTTCTGGAGCTTCAACTACTGGTATTTCCTTTTGGTTTCACTCGGAGGTTCATCTGCTTTCTGTCTTCCTTTGAAAGTGTTCATGGTAGTATTTGCACCAAGGTAATCAGCAAAGGCAATCTTCATTTTTGGAGATATTATTCTAGATAAAAGCAGAGAAAAAGTTATTGTCTGTCAAGATCCTTAAAGTGGTCAAAGAGACCATTAAACTTTGATCACCTACATGACAGCACAAATGGAAAATCTTTCTATCAAGGCCTCACAGAGAGAATATAACATGCTAAAAATGTTGCATAAAATTATCTTTAGGCTGTGTGTACCTAGTGTAACTGAAATCTAAATGCATTTCTGTCTTAGACTTAGATGTAGACCTTAAAAATTGCATTATATTTATATAAATACTCTGAAATATTAAGAAATCAGAAATCTAAACTCTTCTGGTGCCTAAAATGTTGGATATAGGAAACTCAATGTGTGTATACATCAGGGAGGAATATATGTGTATGGTAAAAACTGATACTCTGGGGTGGGAATTTAGTGGCTCCAGGGCCTGTCTTGAAAGCGTAAGGGCCTGGGTTCGATCCCCGGTAACCACATACCATACTGGGCATGGAGACTCACACCCAGAAGCAATCAGTACCACATACCACAGTGCCGGGCGTGGTGACTCATGCCTGTAATCCCAGCACTCGGGAGGCAGAGGCAGGAGGATTGCTGTGGATGTGAGTTAGAGGCTGAGCTCAGGGCCAGCCTGAACTACAAAAATGAGACCTTGTCTCAAAAAAAAAGCTGATGCAGATTAAAAACTTCAGTTTGAAACCTTGTTTCAGCACATGTTAGCTACTTAGCCTCACAAAAAATACTCTTTAAACCTTGGATTCTCTATATGTGGTGAAATTTGTGCAACATCGTCATGCTGTAACCAATATGTATTGGGCACTCTACAAACATTAGAGGTAGTTTCTATGCTAAATCCATCCCTAAGTACACAGAGCTCATTGCATAGGCCTCATAGAAAGGTTCAGGGAGTTTGTCCTGAAGTGAAATAAGGATTTTTCTAATTAGCTGTTAGCATCCCATTCAGAATTTTTACCTTTTTTTTTCCCCTCACAGTAGAACTCTACTTTAGTCAAATTACATTGACCATGACCAAAAATATGAAAAAACCAAACAGACAAAAGCTCCAAAGCGTCCTAAATAAGTTGGATGACATTTGCTTGTGCGTTGAAACAAGTAATGTGGGTTCTGCAAGGGCTAAAGATTGCTAAATCTTGCCATAATCTGAAATAACCAAGACACATCTAGCAATAGCTCAGAAATTGTCCTTGTACTATCAAATGTCAGTCTCATGTTAAAAAAAAACTTGAATTTGCTTTCTAGATCAAAGAAGTAGTGATGATTGAATAATTTGTTCATAAATAACCAGGAAACTGATTAACTTACTGTTTGAGGAACATTGCAAAATATGAAAATTTGGGTAGTAAGAGGTAAACTTGTTCCTCTAAAATAGCGTTCACAGCTTTTTGGGCCACCTGTTCTGGCTCCATTATAGGTAACAGAAATGGATACCTGGAGTAACAATAACACAAGTTGTATTACCAGACTAGTTCTCTTTACAGTCATCATGAACATCAATTATTAAATTTCAGACATGGCATTATGTATAGCAATAAACAGTCGAAATGAGTTGTCTAATCCTTTCTTTCATAGTCAGTATTGGTATCAACACTAATAGATTTACTTTGCTCTGATGAATGCCCACATTTTGTTTATTGACCTATGTGATGACATGGGAGTAATTTTTCTTTCTAATCTTTATTGGTACAGTATGAATACACATCATCACATTCAACATCGAGAGTTTGTGATAGTAATAAAAAAGGAAGTAATAACTTTTTGATTATTTTGTATCTTTCTTCCTTTTCTCTTCTTCCGCCAAAGCATCAAATGATTGTATAGTATGAAATAAAACTGCAAACTTATTTTAATCAAAACCATCTCTTGAGCATGTATAATATATCAGTTTGGGGAGTTCATTGTGAGAACAGTTAAGCAAAAATAGATATTTGTGATTATAATAGGCATTGAAATGAATGAGATTATAAAGTATTCTTTATAAAGTATAAAATATTCTTTGACATTTTATATTGACATTTTACATTGTTGTCTCAATTATCTGAACAATTTTTCTTTGAAAATATCTGTTTGTCTCAATTCATTCTTGGAATCTGATCTATTAGCCATAATTCCCAATTAGTCTTTATAGTCTTTTTTTCCCTTCAAGTTCCTTAGAATTCTAGCCTCAGTCTTCAACAATTATCTCCAAATATAATTTACATATTATTTTTTTTCTTTTATCTTTCACCATTTTTTAGAATACTAATCTTTCCTTTTCTGAGACTTTATTGTTAGCTTTTATGAACTTAGGGACCTCAAAATTTATAAGTTATCACTTAATGTCACAGTGACCACTGCCGCTGGTCACTCTGATTCTGTGACTTGGACAATCTATCTGTTAATAGCACATAATCACACAATATTATCAATTCTTATTAACATTGTTATTTTGCAATAATGTTAGAAATGAATTAAATAAAACTGCATGCACAGGAATAAACACAAAATATATTAATATATAATATGTATGGTAATGATTTACAAAAATGACAAAGTATATATTACTTTTTGTTAGACATTTCATATACCAATTACTTTCACAGAAAGCTTTCACTGATTTTTGCTGAATTCTTGCATCATATGTATACTGTTGCACAAACATGCTGTTCCTTTAGTCCATTCATCTATCAAAGGATATTTATGTTTTCTACTTTTTAGTTATGGATAATGCTATGTGAATATGAGTTACAATTTTACAGGGTCCATGTGTTTTCATTTCTTTTGAGTACATACCTAGGTATAAAACTAGTTGGCAACATGTTGACTTTCTGTTTAACATTTTGAGGAGCTATCAAACTAGTTTTCAAAGCAGCTGCATTAATTTACAGCCTCACCAGCAAAGTTTCAGAGTTCCTCTTCCTGGAGATATATATAATTTTCCTTTGAGTATTTTATTGTTTTATCTTTTACATTTAGGTCTTAAAATCAATTTTGAGCGAATTTCTGTATATTATGTAAAAGTTGGCTTTCAACCTCATTTTTACATAATACTGTCCAGTTGTCTGAGAACTACTTGCTGAGAAGACTGTTGATTCACCCCTGGAATTATTTTCACCCAGCAGCTGAAAAATCATGAGTATGAATGTAAAGCTTGGTTTCTGGACTCTCAGTACTACTGTTCTGTTGATCTGTATGGCCATCCTCATGTCGATATTACAGTCTTGATTAGTTTAATAATGTATCAGTTTTGAAACTAGGAAGAGTGATTTAGTTCAACTTTCTTCTTTTTCAAGATGGCTTTAGCTTTCTTGTATTTGTATTTCCATACAAACCTTGGGACTACCTGACAAGGGGGTCCTTTAAAAAAGGCAACTAGGATTCTAATAGGAATTGCATTGAATCTGGTATGTACACTGGAAACAATCTTGAATTTCTCAGTCTGTGAATATGAGGTTTTTCAATATACATAAGCCTTGTTTAATTGCTTTCAAATATTTTTATGCTTTTTATAGTATAATATTTGTAATTTCTTAGATTTTCTACTAAGTATTAATTATTGTTGTTGTGCTAGGGATTAAACCCAAATCCTCACGAATATTCCAGGCAAGTTACAGTACATATCTATCTTATTATTTTTCATGTTATTGTAAGTGGAATTGTTTTATTAATTTTATTTTTTGTTCATTATAGCCATGTAAAAATACAATTTTTTTGGAAACACTTTGTAGTTTAGGCCAGCTTAGAATTTACTATGTAGCAGTGCCAGTCTTGAACTCACAGCAGTCCTCCTGCCTCTGCCTCCTGTGTGCTGTGATTATAGGTGTGAGCCACTAAACCCGGGATTGTGATGTGTGGTTACCAGGGATTGAACTCAGGACCTACCACTGAGCTAAATCCCTGACCCTACAATTTATTTTTAATAGAGATTTTTTTGTTAACTTTGGCACTTTGTTGAATTTACTGTTTAGACTGAATATGTGTGAATGTGTGTGCATGTGTGTCCAAGTGTGTGAAATTGTGTGCGTGTGTGTATTTCTTAAGGTGTTCTATAAACAAGATCATACTATTTGAGAATACTTTTCTTTTTCCCTTCTCACTTTGTATACCTTTTATTTCCTCTTATTCCTAAATATCCTTGTGTATAGGAGTTGCCTGTACCTTCTTGTCTCATTATTGAAATAGGAAGAAAATTTTCAGTTTTCAACATTAAGTGTGATGTAAACTGGCACTTCAACTGATGTCATCTATTAGACTGTAGAAATCCATAGTACTTCTAGTTTCTTGAGTGTTTTTGTTGTGTAAGGATATTGGATTTTGCTAAGTGGTATTTTTGTGTTTATTAAGATGATTATGAATTTTTTGTTCTTTATTGTATTGATGTGATGTATTAGGTCATTCAAAAATATTAATAAACTTGGCATTCTTTGGATAAATCTCAGTTGATGGTGGTATATTATCATTATTTTATGTTGCTGGATTCAGTCTATTAGCATTTCATTAATTATTTCTATGTTTATCATCTGGTTTTGTATCAAAGTAACATTGCATTCATAAATGAATTTGAAAGTATTCAGTCCTTTTGATATTTTGGAAGAATTTTCAAAATAGTGGTAGTAATTCCTCTTCAAATGTTTCATTGAATTCCACAGGAAATCATTTGGACCTGGGCTTTTATTGTGTGGGAATTCTTTAGGGTGCTAATTAAAAACTTGTTTTAGATACATTTAGGTTTTTTTCTCCTTGAGTCAGTTTTGTTAGCTTGTGTCTCCCTAAGAAATTTTTCACTCCATCTAAGAGCATATTTTGCTGGCCTGTGATTTTTTCATAGTTTTTCCTTATGATCCTTTTTCTTTCTGTAAAGATACTGATGTTTCCTCTTTATTCCTAACTTTAGTAGTTCACTTCTTTTTTATTCCTCAATATAGCTAAATTTATATTCACTTTGTTGATCTTTTCATAGAAGAGCATTTGATTTTTTGATTTTCTATTTTTATTGATTTTCCATTCTTGATTTCACCCATTTGTGCTATAATATTTACTACTTTCATTTACTTTGGATTTAGTGTGCTCTTTTTTGTTTAAGGGGAAGACTAGTTATGAAGTAGTGTTTCTTCTTTTTAATGTAGTTATTTACAGCTATAAATTTCCGTTGTTTAAATTGTATCTTGTAATGTTTTATATATTTCCATGCATTCATAAATTTCCTTCTCATTCCATTTTACTTGGAGAATATACTTTGTAGTATTCCTTTCAAGTTTACTGCCAGTTGTTTTATGGTCCAGCATATGGTTTTTCCTACAGAAAGATCTATGCTTTGTTTCTTTCTTTTCTTTTTAGGTTTTTTTTTGAGACAGGGTCTCGCTTTGTGGTTCAGGCTGGCCCTGAGCTCAGCCTCTAACTCACATCACAATCCTCCTGTCTCTGCCTCCTGAGTGCTGGGATGACAGGCGTGAGCCACCACGCCCGGCACTGTGGTATGTGGTACTGGTTGCTGCTGGGTGTGGGTCTCCTCACCCAGTATTGTTATGTGGTTACCGGGGAATCAAACCCGAGCCCTTGCGCTTGCAAGACAGGCGCTGGAACCACTGAGCTAACTTCCCGGCCCAGATCTATGCTTTCTTGAGAAAGATGTGTACTCTGCTAATATTGGGTGAGATGTTCCATAAACATCTACTAAGCCTTCCTAATTTATTGTGTTCTATATTCTTATAATCACAGGGGCATCCTTGAATAATTTTAAACTATATTTTTCAAGTTATTTTCTTAGAACACATAATATGCATCCTAACCTATTAGAATCTACTAAGAGTTTTACTACTTTTAATTTTGGTGAGATATAGAAATTTTCTTCCTGGGTTGGGGATTTAGCTTAGTGGTTCTGATGTCTGCCTTACAAGCACAAGGTCCTGAGTTAGATCCTCAGTAACACCACACACCACAGTGCCGGGCGTGGTGGCTCATGTCTATCTTCCCAGCACTTGGGAGGTAGAGGCAGGGGAATTGTTGTGAGTTAAGGCTTGCCTGGGCTACATAGTGAGCTCAGGGCCAGCCTGAACTACAAAAAAAATTTTTCTTCCTTTATGGATGAATTATTCTTTCCCACTTTGATTTTATACATATATATATGTATATATATGATATATGATAATACTTTGGAGATATTACCTTATACATTTTACATTATGAGAGGATAAAGAGAGTAAGTATGTGTTATAATTTCTTATATCAACCTTCTCCACTTCAGTTTTTCTTTGTCTCTTCCTGAGGATTTCAGTTACCGTCCAGTGTCTATTTATTCCAAGGCAGACTCTTTCTTTTCTTTTTTTAAGACAAGGTTTTTGTTATGGAGTTCAGGCTAGTCTCAGACTCACTATGTAACCTAGGCTGGTCTCAAACTCATGGTAATCCTTCCCCTTTAGTCTTCTCAATCTCACAAAATATTTTCTTTGGGGAGGTTTATACTTTAATTTATTTTTAAGGAAAGAAATTATCTTCTTGGTAATATACTTTTACCTATTTAAAAAAGTTCTCATTACCAATTTGTCTGTTATCCTGTAATATTCTGATTAGCATTTCATGTGCAAGTTTTATCACTCCATAAACTTTATATCTTTAAGTTAAATAAATGTATTAATTTCTTATTTATGTTTTCTTTTATTAATAAAGCATTCCTATTTTCCTTTTGTTTTTCCATCCTATTTCAAAACTTCAAAATGGTAAGATGATACACATTTATTAGAAGATTTTCATAAAAGCAGAAATCACTGTGACAGTCCACTTACTTGGTTGTGCAGCCCTCAAACATTCCAGTATTGAAGAAAAAGGGGCAAATGATGGTGGTTTTAACTTTGTTGTGCTTTGTACGATTTAATTCAAAGAAGAGAGACTCCGCAAAGCCAAAGGCTGCAAACTTACTTGCGCAGTAATCTGGAACAAGGTGGAGAACATTAATTAGAGAGTTTGACAAGTTAATTCTTGGAATTTTCTAGAAAAAATAAGTCTCCTCCTTTCTTCACCTTGACCCTGGGGACAGAGCACATTACTAAAATTTGTGTGACCAAACATTCTATTTTATTTCCATACTACACAATCAATAAAAAGAAGAAATCATTCCAACTTCTGTCAACCCGAGAAGACTATTGAACAAATGAGTACATTCTTCTGTTTATCAAAAGAAGGAAAATATCTTCCTCTACTGCTGCTACTGTAAATAGAAAAATAGAAGGAATATTGGGATAATACACAAAGTCAGATGTCCTGGGATTTACCCTGGCACAGGAAAAGCTTCTCTCTTTTTTTTGCAAGACTTCAAATTTGTAGGAGCTGTTGACTAGGGAATTAAAGGTACATGTTGAAATCAAGTACTCACCTGATAGGCCATTAATACCAATCATTCCTGCCATACTCGAAATACAGACCAAGTGACCATGGTTAGCTTTAACCATGGCAGGGAGAAAGGCTTTGTAAGTCTGGAAGATATAAATATACCATGTCATTATTTCATCAATGGATTAACTTTGTTTAGTAAGTATATGATAAATTTATTAATTCCATCTAACAAATATTTTTAACAGTTATATGTGTTAAATCTTTTGGCAGTGCAAAAATAGGAAACAAATAGCAAATAGCAACCAGTCTCAAGGATCTTATGGTTTATTATATGTTCATTAGTATGAAATATGATTTTTTTCCTGTGGAAGAAATTTTATTAATTAAATCAAATGAGCTTTAACATTTATGGCTAACTAAAATCTTAAGATTTAGATTTTATACTACATTGAATTTTTTCATTTAATTTTCTATCATTTGTATTAAAATTTAATTCCATTTGCATTCCAGACTTTATCATAAATAAGATTTCCCTTACCATAGAGGGTTACAGAGTGAGGGAAATTGCTTAAGGCAAAAGTGAATTTTAAGGAAAGCTAAAGTATATGTACTTTGCAACTGTCTACTATGATACACACACACATATAAAACATAACTCACACACATATATTTTTGTTGTTTGTTTGCTTGTTTTTTGTTTTTTGAGACAGGGTCTAGCTTTGTAGTTCAGCTGGTCCTGAACTCACCATATAGCCTAGGCTAGACTCAGACTTATGGCTATCCTTCTGCCTCTGCCTCCCGATTTCTGGGATTATAGGTGTGAGCCACCACACCTGATATATGATTTATATTCTCAACTGTGTTGGTGAACTCACAGTCAAGGTTAAACCTTAGTAAATTGATATGTTCCTTATTCTCTTTTCATCTGATATAAAAGAATTCCAGAGTTAGAAGTTTAGCTACTTTAATTCAACAGTCCTTTCCCTGTGAATATATAAATCCAAGTTCTTATGTCATTTTGTTAGCTATATCATCCTACTGGTTCTTCCATAAATTATTTTTAATAAAATCTTGACAATTCTCACTGTCTATTTCTACTGGATTTATGATTTTAACAAAGTCAGTATATAATGATTATGATTTTAGAAAGCCTTCCCAGATGTCTTCACCTACAGAGGAAAGCATATTTGCTTTTAAAGTCACTCACTTTATTCTCTGACTGCTAAACTAATGGATAAGAGACTGCTCCCAGGGGAACCTGACCTCTTTTGACATTTCATACTGGAGTAGAACCTGTTCAGTGCACATGCAGATCACTTTGTCAAAGCAGACTCTGACCAAGATTAAACAGAATAGCCTTACTGATATAGTTGTTCTTGATATTATAGAGAAATCAGCTCCGGAATCCTTTGCACAAGATATCAAAATCCAAGGATGTTCAAGTCTCTTAAATAAAATAGTATACTATTTCCATAGGGGTTACACAATCTTCTCATTCACTTTGCTTCATCTCTACAATATAAGTTCTAGTATAATGTAGTTAAAATAGTATTGTTTTGGTAACAGTGAGAAGGAAAATACGTGTTCTGTATGAGTGCCCTTTTATGGTAAAAAGGAGAAAAAAATATGAAATTTATGTGTGGGGGTAGAGGGATTGAAGGGAGGACAGAGGAATGGGAAAAATAAGAATCAAGATATATCATGTGCAAGTACAAATTCTCAATGATGGTGCTTACCACAGCAGCACATGTACAAATTCATTGTGGTGAACATGGTCACAATGTATTCCTAAAATGTACCAATAAGCTCAACAGAGGGAAAGAAAGAACTTAACATACAATAGGTGCTCAGCAGACATTGCCCTCATCTCCTTCACTCTCACACCCGAGTTTGATTTACAAGAGTCACTTCTCTAACAATAGCTCCGCTTCTAAGAAAAGCTCTTTGATCATGAACAATGTAAACATCTCTTGTGTAACTGATGATGCTGATGATGCATTTCAGTCTGCCTTAGAATAGAAAGATATCTGAGGGGCTGAGTAAATTTTAGAGTCAAATTAGAGAGAGTAGAAGGAAGGAATCTCCCTAAGAATTTGGTAGAGTGAAGGTCAGGAAAAATCAAGCTAAATGTGGGTGAGTGAAACTCTGTGAAGGAGAGATTACAACAGTTTATCAATGGAAAACATGCAAATGATGCATTTACAGACAAGTGTGAATTGGCACAAATAGAAATGCATGGGAGTTTCATTCTCAGTGGTCAAAACCAATTTACCCAGAAATGAGAGATGGCATTGATATAAAATGATCTTTCCACCATGTGGTCTGGAGTGTCAAGGAAGGGTTTCCCTGTCACAATGCCGGCATTGTTAATGAGGATGGTCACGTCACCAACTTCTCCTTTAACCTGTCCAGAGGGAGGCAAGCACAAATCAATCCAGGTAATATGGTTTGGTGTTTATTTTCCCAAGCCACTGCTTTTTCTTCATTTTATTTGGGTACAAATATGTATCACACAATGACCATCAGTGATTTACCACTTACATAGTGATAAGTCCAACATTGTACTGTCTAGTGACATCAGAGCCACCTTAATTTGCATAACTGTCCTTTGTGATGAAATCACCTACCAGATGCTTTTCAGAATGGTCCCTGTCATTTAGCAATGCTAATTTTAGTTTCTTTAAAACTAGATATTTTATCTTATATAAAGTAATACTCCATTTTAAAAGTAATTTTCTGATCAATTATAATTTTTAAATAAAGCACACTGCAATATGGCCATTTTGGTTAAAAAAACTTTTTTTAAGTGGAGATGATTTGCTGTATATCTCAGCCTACTGTCTGCATTGCATAGTTCTATGTTCACTCTCTTTTTTGCTGGGCCAGTTTTGGCAATGTATAAAGTGCAGCGTTGTCTCCCGTGCATCTCTGGGCATCTTCCTTCAAATGGCAATGAAGTGACTTTTTTCAGCACAGCAGATGCCTGGTGGTCATTTCTGTAGGAGTCATTTTCCGCACTCTGGGCGCTTGCGAAACACATCATCCTTCGAAGGCTAGGCCCATTCTTGGAACACAGACATCACATGGATGTGTTTGATCCAGTGCTCACGGGCTTTGGTGCCACGGTACACTCTGTTCAAACCTCTGTCTCCTGTACTCACTGCCGGTGCCTAATATTTTCCCTAAACTTCCAAGCTGTGCTGCTATTCATGGCTTTCTAAAGTCTCGTCCCTTCCCTCCTAAACCAAGTGCATCTGTTCAGCTTGCACAATCCACAAATCACCAGAAACTCTTGGAGAAGAGTGTGCTTCAGGAAAAACCAGAACAGCTTTTTTTCTCTCTTACCGTTTTATTTCAAACTATTTGCCAAAGCTGACCAATGGACACAGCATGAAGTGTATTTAAACACTGATTTACTCTGTGTGTGTGTGTGTGTGTGTGTGTGTGTGTGTATGTGTGTGTGTGTGTGTGTGTGTGTGTGTGTGTGTGTGTGTGTGTGTTATTTTGGCAGTTATAAAAATCTGCTTCTTTGTTTTCAAGCAGAATGCGCTGCTGGCCCTGACTCCATTTTCTAACTTGGTCCACGCACGGCTGGACCTGCCAGATATTGCAAATTGGAGAGATTAGGTAACTACTGCTGCTGATGCAATTGAGAGATAAACTATAAAAGGGAAAGTGAATATTTGTGGCACTGATGTTGGGCTGAAGGATTGGTCTTTTTTGTTTTGCAGAGAGATAAGATCTGAGAAATATCTACCAGAGGCTTTTTTTTTTCTTCAGTACTAAAGAGTGAATCCAGGCTCTGATGCTTGATAGGCAAGTATCCAAGGCTTTTGTCTATAAGGAAGTTATTGGGGATTGAACCAAGGGCCTTCCAACAAGACTATATCTCCACTCTGCCCATCTTCTTGTTTTGAGACAAACTGAGTTATCACTGAGTCACTAAGTTACCCAGGTTGGGCTCCTGTTTATCAGTCTCCTGCCTCAGCCTTTGAGAATGCTGGGATTCCAGGCCAATGCCCCAGCACCGAGCGGGGATGCTAAAAGAAAGACACTTCTTTGGGTTGGTAATAGAATAGACAAATGCAGGGTCGGTCCTGGGCCACTCAACAGGGTAAATGGGCTGAGAAAAGACACAGGATCTTCAGCATAAAATATTCTCAAATACTCAAGAAAGATCTAGAAGTTACTGCTATCCAGTTCAAGGAGCTCTGAGTCTTGGGGCACTGGAACCATGGAAAATTTTATTTAGGTCACTGGTTATATTTACATTATACTCTGAAAGAGAATTTAAGAAGATATTGTTATCTCAGTTTATCAATGAGGAAAGAGCCTCTGAGAAATTAATGTCTTGCTGAAAGATTTTTATGAGGAGTAGTGATAATTCATACTCAATTTGGTTTCACATATGAAAGCTATTTTCACCCATATTTACCATTATTCCCTGACAAAATTATTTGTAGAAAACAAATCTCATAAATACCAATGATTGATTAGACCTGAAGATTTGGAAATCAATTGTGAATCTGGTTACTTTTGACAATTACTTATTTGTGTATTGACTACCTGTACTGTGTACAATTTAGTTTTGGAATTAACTTCTATGTTCCATCAGAATTTTGTTGTTATTTTTCAAGTCTCCCACAGAATTCAAGGATTTGGGTACTGTGTGTAGTTTGTTGAGATTTTTACAACTAAATGTTACTGCTACTATTTGGTTAAATGTTTTTTACACATTTTTACAACTAAATGTTACTGGTACTATTTGATGAGCAATTGAAATTAAATAAGAGTAATTGACTTAGAAAAATTCTCTTTGTAGAATTATGGACAAGAAGAAAAGTTTCAGATACAATCCAATGATGAAAAGTGGGTTTCTTTTTGTAGTACTGTAAGTAAACCTATGGCCTTTTTATTAAGAGGCATCCTCAGCTCTTTTATTTTTTTATTTTAAAATAAGGTTCAGCTAAATCATTAAGTTGTCTAAGATGAGCTCAAATTATGATCCTTTTGTCTCAGCTTCCTACAACATTGAGACTACAGGTGTGGACCACCGTGCTTAGTTCAAAGGAGATTTTTGAGTAAGGTTTTGTAGCCCAGATTTCTTTTAGGGCTAAAGACAATTTTAACTAAAATGCACAAACTTGTGGGGAGGCAGAGAGAGGACGTTTGAGCTCAAGAGGTTTATGAGGGGTCTACGCATCACCTGCCTGTGTTGGTGCATCCAGGTTCTGACGCCAGGAGGGTGTGGCCCCACTTCAGCTCTGTCCGTCATCTGTTCTGTGACCTGGCTCAGCTCCTCACTCCCTGTCTTTGCCATCAAGAATATGGAGAAAGTGATGGTTTCTGTTTCATTATGAAGATGGTATGTAATGAAGTACAGGAGAAAAGACTTTTCCAGAGGTTCTGTCTTGGGCAGTATCTTCTCAAATATATTTCTTGTTAATTCATTATGCAAAAGGTACTAGTTTGAATCTATGCTTTTTTATGTAGCACTGGGACCAAAGCTCTTGATGGACAGACTACATCCTAAACTCAGCCCAAAGATATTCATTGGGAACTTTCCTTATAACATTTTTTAAAATCTTTTACACAATGAAGACTAATTTTAATTCTAACTACTCTGCACTAGAATATCACCAGGGAGCTCTATGTCGTCTCATTAACTGACAATAAGTCATAAAGAACACATCCTATGGGTCTCCAAAGCAAAGAAGAAAGTAATAGAAAGAAAAGAGTGAAGAGAAGGACTCGGAAGGTCAATGTCATAAAGTAGCAATTCAACTATTAATTAATGAATGATTCAGTAAGTGAATTCCTTGTATAGAGCGTGGGTTGTAAAAGGGAAGGAAAATCCTGTGGGAATTACATTACTAGACTCTCTAAATTCTTTGGCTCTAGGTTGCCTGAGGAAAATCTTTGGCTCTGTCAATCACTAATTTTATGATTTTGGCAAGTTCACATACACTTCATTCCTCAATTTACTCATTTTTAAAATGAGGACGATAATAATGGCAAACAAAAGGTTGTGGTGTTGATGAAATGAGTGTGTGTGTGTGTGTGTATAAATTTCTTATCATAGTAATTATTTGTATTATAGTTAGTGAAGCTTTTGTTTTTTATTTTTACTTGTCTGTGTGTTTATGGTGCTCTTTTGATCCAATTTTGTGGCCCTGGCTAGAGGGTTATCAGTTTCTCTGTTTGAATAAGTGGTTGTGTTTATGTACCCAACCACTTCCCTTTCCTGTGTCCTCATACATTGGGCTACTCTACACCCATCCCAACCACTCCAGAGTCAGCTACCAGAAATCCAGGGGCAGCTCCTATGTCCTAAAATCCCCTGAAATTATTCTGGTTGGCCAATCTTAAGACAATCTGTCCTGCATTGCCTATTCAGTATACTAAAGATATTTACCTACTATTTCCTATGCCTCTTGTTCAGAGGATGTTCCTTGGTAGCCCTGTACCTTGTGCTGGGCCTTCTCTAGGAAACTGTGAATAAAAGAAAGCTGTGAAGCATGCTCATTGTTTTCTCTTTTGACCTACATCTGGCCTCATTGCATGTTACCCCATAGTTTAAAAACTGCTCAACTATTAGCCTGTTGTTAGAGTACATGGTAGACAAGCAACAAATCTTTGGAACTTAGCATGGAATTAGAAAAAAATGGCAATATTTAATTCTTAGAGGAAATTTGGCCTGAAAGTATGCTAAATACTTCTTACCTATGTTTCCTATGCTATGTTTTCAAGACATATTGACAATGGACTTATCACATAATTGAATGGAATCTAGAATTAGAAGTGAGAACCATAAAAAGCTAAGTTAAAGTTATACATTATTTTGAAGGTCATCTGGTGCAAACTTTTCATTTTACCAATAAAGAAATAAGCATGGAGAGAGGGGAAGTAACATGGTAAACATTGTACAACCAGTGAACCTCAGAGCCAGGATTATGCCGAGTTTGTACCTACTCTTGCTGAGCAGTGGGTCACTATGCAAAGAAGTCTGGGAACACTGGGCTCTGACTGTCATTTTTTGAAGGTCACAGCCACACAGGGAGAATTTGGGGAAAGCTTATGATAAATGTCTCTCCTCATATCTTCAAAAAGTGCATAATAGATGGGATACACTTGGACACTGAAGTGAAGAACACCCGTGAGCTCACCTGATCAGCCACTCTGTAGACCTCTTCCTTGTTGCTACAGTCGCACTTATAGGCAAAGACTTTCATACCACCCTTTTCTTTGATGAGTCTACATGTCTCCATATTGGCTTTTTCATTAATGTCCCAGAGAACTACAGCGGCCCCAAGCCTGGCAAAATGCATGGCCAACAGCCTCCCAAGTCCACTTCCAGCTCCTGTTATAAGCACAATCTCTCCAACAACTTCCTTTTTGCTCTTTGGAATTATGTTGAAAGCTAAGGATTCTAAAGCATAGTACAGAAATTTTCCCCAAAACATGGTAGTGTCCACGATTGTATTCATCATGGTTGACTGAAGGACGCTGTGTCCTGAGAAGGAGAAAAGGGAGCTTGTAAGCAAATTACATGACAATGTCAGTGTTTTGAATACTGTAGTACAATGGAAAGAATCTTTGAGACTTCAGTTCTTTATGTTATATATTTTAGCAACAGCTATCAATTATAGTTCAGGTCTTTTTTTTTTTTTTTTGAGACAGGGTCTCACTTTGTAGTTCAGGCTGGCCCTGAGCTCAGCCTCAAACTCACATCACAGCAATTCTGCTGCCTCTGCCTCCCAAGTGCTGGGATTACAGGCATGAGCCACCACTCCCGGCACTGTGGTATGTGGTACTGATTGCAGCTGGATATGAGTCTCCATGCCCCGGCCCTTTAGTTGAGGTCTTATCCATTAACATAGGGTTTTCTTGGTGCTTATGTGCTCTTTTCAGAGCCACCTTTTTAAAAATAGAAGATTTTTATATTTGGTGACACTTCACTGATTTTTGTAAATCACATTGTTATATTTCAAACATCCTTACACAATCATTTTATGTAATTCAACAGGAACATAAGAAAAACATATTTAAAGAGACTAAGCCATTTAAGGAAATAATTACTTTCATTTCAATAATAATAATAATAATAATAAATAGTAGCAATACTATTATTATAATCCTGTGGAACTCTTTCCATATATCAGGCAAATTCTAAGTCATCATCATTTAATACTTGCAGTAGCTTCCTTGCTTACAGTTGTGAGGTGGGTCATTATGGTTAAGTAACTTGGGCCAGGGTCACACAACTAATAATAATGAGGATGAATTTAAACCCATACCATGACTTCACTGCTTAGGCTGTGGAAGACCTAAGAAACACAGAAATCTCTGCCCCCCAATAAAGGGAGAAACTGCAGTCTGGTAAAAAGAATGATCTTTGGATGACTTTCTCTTCATTATAAGTCAGTCAGGAACTAATTTTGAGATGTCCCCGAGACCCAGCGAAGGATATCAAAAGATTCAGGGGCCTATCATTTCCACATTGTCCTTGTCCTGCTAGACATTTCTACTGAAATAAGAGAGACAGCATTGCTTTCCAGAATGTCACTGAAAATATTCATGTAGGTTTCAGAAGAAAAAAAAAAAAAACTAAGTTAATATCAGAACATTAGGTGTTGAACCTTAAAAATGTTAATTAAAATTTCCACTTTTCAGGAAGCCTCCAGAGTCTAGTTCTAGAGCTTGGTAAATAAATTCAGGGCTGTATCATGGTATGTGTCTCAGAAATAATCTCAACAAGGGCTTAGTCTCTGGGTTGTGTGAAGGAGTCTGGTGTTTGCTAAGGAAGTGAAGAAAAAAGGACAGAGCATTGTGCTTGAGTTTTATCTGAAAGACCATCTTCAATTTGTAGCAAAGAGAAAAGACATAACTATCCCCATTAATCTATTTGGATTTATGGAAAATATTAACTATATTCTGAAAGGTATTATCCTTGGAAAAAATTAGAAACTTTTGGTAATTTAATGTTCACTGAGAGTTAATGCAGATTTCATATTTTCAAAGAGGAAGAAGATGAAGATACAGAAAATACATTTTTCTTCCAGTTTATATACTTTTCTGAAGTCTAGCAATACACATTTCAGTAATACCAAGAAGAGAAGGGAATGGGAAGTTAAAAACTCCCACAATGAACGTATTCATTATGTATTGTAAACGTGTTCTGAGAAAAGATAATTATTTCTAAAAAGCAAAAATAAATAGAGATATGATACAGAAGACATTCTGGGCCAAAGAATTATAGTATAGAAAACAAATAAGGACTAATTTTTTCATCTGACTTTTTTTTTGTACAAGAAAGTTTGTTCTTAAATATAGATGATGATATTTATCTTGATAGAAATTCAAGTATGATATCATGAAAATTAATAAATTGTAGCAACACACTGATATGCTTGTCACTCTTTAGAGGACAAGGGTTATGACGTTTTTCCATTCATTCGTTGCTTAAATAACCACTGAATTAGAGAATATATTTTCAGCCTCACCAAATGCATTTGATTTTGGAATAAAGTTGAAAAGTACATATGAGACTTTATGTAGGAAGTATGTAGGTCAGTAGAGATTATTGCTTCTAAGTGTGCAATTGGGCAATTAGGCAGTTTATTAATAAAGCAGTCAGAAAAAAGTGAAGGATTATGTTGAACAAACATATATCACATTCTAAATAGGACTGTTGCTTTTTGTGCCTTATTTTATTCAATCCTCAAAAGAGCCCTGTGGGCTAATACTGAGTCTTATATGGGGATAAAGTTTTCCAAGACTTACACCAGAAAGAAATGGTATTGGTACTGCGGCCCAGTGGTTCTACAAATTTGCCTTTGACCTAACCGTGGAATTTCCCTAAATAACTTTTGGCAAATTGGCCTTTGCATCCTGCAGAACTTCTTCCATTATTTCCGACATGAGGTTTTAGGTTAAAGGACTGGCTGTGAGAATGGATAAGACATCAGTACAACCATCACACAAATCTTAAAGCCAAAAGGAGCAGAATTCAGTGACGGAAGCACCAATTTAACCAGTTGCCCGCTGTAGACTAGTTAAGCACTTTGGGAGTGTTTTGCTGTTCTGATCTTTGGTTTATATATCCGTGAAGTGATCAAAACGTCCACTTCCCAGGAGAGCTACACCAAGTGAAGCACCCAGTGTATCAAAGCACTTGATGAATTGTGAAGGCCATGTAAATATTAGTCTTCATTTACTTGCACAAAAGCCTCTCTAATGATGCCCTTAAAACTGCAACCAGCCACTTACAAAGAATCTCCACATCGGGGCGTGCGAAGCTTATGTCGGGAGTTTAGCTGTGCCTCAGCTAGCAAACTGCTGAGGAGGATTTGGTAGAGCAGTTCGCCAGGGAGTTAATCAGATTACATTTTCTGTGCTAGTTGTGGTTAAGCATAAGAACTGTCGAGAGGCCATATGCAGCTGTGGGAGTGCATGTGTGCTGGCACATACCACTGAGCTTAGCAGCCTCTTTCTCTCCTCTTGGAGTTCTTGCTCATTCTTTCAATACACAGTCCCTTCAACCTGCCAAACCATTACAAAATGAGGGGAAAAAATCACTAGAAAAGAAGAATAAAGAAACATTAGCAATGTCAATAGAATTAGTTAATGCTGCTATTTCAGAATTGAACCAAATTCTCAACAACAGATACCTTCTAAGAGCTAGAAGAGCTAATCTTACCTGCACAAATGCTGCACTCAGGCAGCACAGGTCTTCTCAGGGAAGAAGAAGCAAAATGAGCTGTAAGCAGCGGCTAGGAGTTTGTGTCTTAAGTGATTCTGGTTTTACTTGTCCTCCTACACCTCGCACATCTTCTAGGTGACAGATAAGGATGTGTCAATCATGAGACTGCCTAGATGTCACCTGCGTTGATAGGAGGCAGTGAATGATAGACACTTTCAGCTTGCAGAGTGGACTGGAGTAGAGGTGTTCCGCACAGAGTAGTCCACCGCGCTACAAGCCTCTGCTCTGCCTGTTCATACCCTCTCTTCTCCACTCTCTTTCTACAGGGCTGCTGCCTTGTAGAATGTCAGAGAATTGAACTCAGATAGTGTACATCATTTTGCAGTTGGCTTTTTGGACTTAGCATTACATATTTCAGGTGTCTCTATTTTTTCTTGGCTTATTCATAATTTCTTTTCGCTGCTAAATAACGTTTCAGTGTCTGATGTACCACACTTTATCCATTCACATAGTTAAGGATACCTTTGCTTCCACATTTTGGCAGTTGTGAAAAAGGCTGCCATGAACTTAGCATGCAAGGGGCAGACTGGCCTAAGATCCAGTGAGAGATGTAACTTACTTTTGGGTCATCATAGTCTTGTACTGCTTAATGATGTCAACAACGGAATGCACATATAATTGTGATACCATAAGATCATAATGGGACTGAAAAATGCCCATAACTTTCCTCTTAACTTTGGATCATAAAGCATTGCATGTGGTGAGGTTGGTGTAAATGAACTTGTTATTCCAGTTGTATGAAAGTATAGCACATGCAATGATAGACAGTAGACTGTACTTGATTTTGATAATAACTATGTTATTGATTAATGTGTTTAATTATTATTACAGCATACTCTTTCTACTCATAAAAATAAAAATTTGTTGTAAAATATATGCCTTGTTTTGCTGGTAGCACCTCATAGAGCTCATGTTTATATTTCTTGACTGCATCAAAACCTGAGTCCAATGAGTGATTTTCACTATTTATGTAAGTACATTCTATAAAGTTCTTACAGGAACGAAAGCTTCTAATAATGCCTTTCACAGACTGTGTCTCCATTGTTAAGTAATAAATGATAGTATTTACTGAATTGGTGAAATAAAGCTGTAAGATTGGTTCACTGCTGGCCTACTTATTTTTGAAGTAGTCACTGATCTTTAAATTTAAATACACATCCAGTAATAAGGCAGTACTGGAATAGCATGACAGCTCCCTGAAGTTATCAGGACCACAGACTTCAGGATTTTTCATCTGTCTTTATAGTCCATGATTCCCTTCTGGTTTACAATGTGTCTACTATTGTTTCAATAATTACATTTGAATTTTAGCCAAGAAAAAGGGGCAGCATTTCCATAGAATTATCTAATCTCTCAGGTCTCCATTTCCAATAGGGGCAGATAATTAATCATATCAATTCAAAGTATTCATTATTTCTTCTTGGTTAAAGCTGTGTTTGGGGATGGATATTGAATTCAAAATTCTGCATTGTCCCTCAGGCCATTAGGCAGCATTGTCACAGTGCAGGAAGTCCTAGGTCTCCATAGCTTCTGATGATGATTATTTTTTTGATAGCTAAGGAATGTTTTCTTTTTATTCAAATCTTTATTGGTACTTTATATATACACATCATGATTGCAACTCAACAATGAGAATTTGTACCAGTATATTAACATATCATTTTCTTCTTTGTGGATTTCTACCCTAGACATCTCACTTCTGTGCTTCTTTGAGGGACCAGAACACAGGTGCCATTCTGCTCTGTGCAGTCGATTTCCTCACACTGCTCTTTGCATTCCTTCTAGGCCAGCCTCTTGTTGTGTCCTCTCCCATTGGTGGGTCCACTGTGCTTGTGTCATTCTGTGCTCCTTCCTTTTCTTGGCTGAGTCAGTTCCTCAAGTTCGATGGTGATGAGTTAAATAAAAGTTTTACCTGTGAGTCTAAACCAGAGCCACAAAAGGCTTGTTTCACAACTCAACACTCTGATTTTGACACTGTTCTAGTTAAGTAATACTTTAATTCTCCCTTTGCTTGAGCAATATATCTCAGACACAGGTGACTTCCCACTAAGAATGTCACCTTGGACAAAGGTTCACTTATCTGTGCAATCTGAGAGTCAATGGGGCATTGCTGGTCACCTGAGGGAATGCAGAGGCTGACAGATCACTTGAGTATGGCTCTTGGATTTTACTACTTTCCAGTTGTTAACTAAGAAACTACACAGTGGAAACAATGGCTTGGGAGAACAAACTTCATGAGAAGAAAATTCACAACCAACATTCCTAAAGCTTAGTTTTGATAAATTTTGTGCTAGCTCAAAGGAAGGAATGCAGAACATCAGAGGCAAAAGAGTTAGGGGAGGTCAGAGATTTAGCTCAGTGGTTCTAGCACCTGCCTTGCAAGTGCAAGGACCTGGGTTAAATCCCCAGTAACCATATACAACAATGACTCACAACCACCAGCAATCAGTACCACATACCACAGTGCCAGGTGAGGTGGCTCACGCCTATAATCCCAGCACTCAGGAGGCAGAAGCAGGAGGATTGCTGTGAGCTTGAAGCTGAGTTTAGGGCCAGCCTGAAATACCAAATGAAACCTTGTCTAATAAATAAATAAATAAATAAATAAATTAGGGGAAGGAAGGAGAGCAAACCCAGGGGAGGTTGCCTCTTGCTCAGAGAGGAGAATGCTACTCTAGTGTGCTGCCCTCTACAGGACAGAAACAGGTCTGCATGAGCATTTTGTGTAAAATTAAATCAACTTGGGCAGTGAGCTGCACTTATTTTCCCGAATGGGAAATGGGTTAATTTTTTTTAATTTTGAAAGTTATTTCAATTTTTTATCTCATTAGTATGTCTTTATAATAAATCTTAATTTCAAGATTTAAAAAAAAGAAATTGGAGCCAGCTTGGATGCATGAAGCAATCTTCATCATCAGACCCTGACTCTGTTGCACCTTGATCTTGGATTTCTCAGCTTCTGTAATTGTGAGGGGAAAAAAATTTTATTATTTCTAAATTACGTAGTCCAAGGTACTTTGTTATAGCAACACAAATGAAAAGAGCCAGAAATTGCTACTAAAGGGTGGGGTACTGATAAGAACAAATACTTAAAAAACATAAGTACCAGGAATTCTGGGAAGATGGCAGAAAGGTAAAAGCTGGAGACCACTGCCTCCCTATAAATTGTTCTTAAGCCTGAAAACAGCACTTTCTTGGGGAAAAGGAAGGACAGCGGAGAAATCTAGATGGAAACGATCAGAAGCAAATATTGATTAAGGCCAAAGAAAGAAGAGCGACCTAGGGAGCCGTCTGTCCCTTCCTCCCTCTCCCCAGAGGGGGAGGGGCAGCTGACTCTGCCCGGACCACACACAGGCTCCCCAGCAAACAGCACGCAGCCGGCTCTGAGACACAGGTTCACTGCAGAACTGCACGTGAGACCACGGTGGCTGCATTAAATTGTGTCGAATTAAAACTGGACACACGGGAGAGGACAAAGGACCCGGGCAAGGAAGCCCCACCCACTGCCCGCTAGACCAGAAGACATCTCCGAGCTGCTGCAGGATCTACCAAAATTGTCTCTACCACAGTAAACCACCGACCCGAAGGCCTCCAGCTCTGCGACACCCCAACTCTGCACTCCAACTCCGAGCCAGGTTCCAGCCCCACCTTCCAGCTGAACTAAAAGGGGCAGGCCACTGCTCTGAGATCTGTGAACCTTGGCATCGGTGAGTTTCTGGGTCCAGTGCCACCTACAGGACACTGGACTTATATCAGGGGAAAGCCTGCAACTTCACAACTCTTTTTCCCTGTGACCTATACGTTTCAAACTGTGTATCTCAGCCCATATAGGAATCAACAGTTCCTCACCTCTGACAGCTGACTGTTAGTGGACTCAATCTTGTTCTATTCTGTTTTTATCTGCTTGTTTGTTCTATTTAGTTCTGTATTTTTGCTATTTTTATTGTTGCCTTTCTTTTTGTTTCTTCCCTTTTCCTTTCCCTTCTTTTCCTTCATCTCCCCCTTTTTTCTACTCTTTGACCACTCTGCTAATCTTCATTTCTCTAACTGCATCCTTTAATCTCATTGCTAATCTTTCCTTCCCTTATCTCTCTGCAACCTAATTCCTTGGTAACCTTTTCACTTCCAAAAGGTGATGCCTGAATGGTGTAAATATATTCCTTGTTAATTTTAAGTCTGGGCGTATGATCATAGTTTTGGCTTATGAGGTTGGAGGGGTCAGAGCAACAACTACCAGTTTACCATTTCTTGGGTTATGTTTGATACTGTTAATGCTTAGTACTTTACTTGGGTTATGTTTGAAAATGTTAATGCTTAGTGCTAATCTCAAGGGACTTACATATTAGGAAGAAAGAGACTTGCAATAAGCATCACCAGACAACTGGGCAAGTATAAAGCCAAATACAACAGCAGGGACAAAAGCTCAGAAATGAGGAAACATTCAAAATCTCAGATGCAGAGATCCACACCCTAAGGTAATATGGGGGGAAGGGAAATGGAGAAATCTGAAACTCAATCACCAGGACTCTCTGAGGTGGTAACTAAAGAAGATCTAATATAAAGGAAATCAGAACTGATTTCTGAGATGATAACAGAGGTATTGGACATAGTTAAAGGCATGATTAACAGAGCTAAAGAGGAAATCAAGGATATGATAGAATGTGAGATAGCAAAAGCAATGGAACCTCTTAAACAGCTACAAATGGAAGCCTAGGCAATCAAAAAATAAAATGAAAGTTTACACAGTAGAAAAAACTGCAGAAGACCAAATCTCAGATCTGGAGGACACTCGCATCCAATGATCAGGAAAGACATAATTTACGGAAAATGGCAAAAGACCATGAGAAATCTATTCAACAGCTCCTAAGTGATTGAAAGAAGAATAACATAAGGTTGACTGGAGTCACTGAGGAAGGAGGAGACAATACAGGACACATAACAAATTTGTTCACAGAAATAATAGCAGAAAACTTCACATACAAAGAAAGAGAATTAGACATCCAGATTCACAAAGTGTACAGAACTCCACAGGGCAGAAATATACAAAAACCCACACCTAGATATATAATTATAAAAGTTCCAGATATGAAAATAAAGAATGAAACATTAAAAGCAGCTAGAGAGAAGAAAAAAATCACCTACAAAGGGAAGTCCATACGGATCACAGCAGACTTTTCAACCCAAACACTCAGTGCAAAAAGAGCCTGGAGTGAAGTGTTTCAAATCTTAGAGGACAACAACTTCCAACTCAGACTGATTTATCCTTCAAAGTTATCTCTGAAAATTGAGGGGGAAATAAAATACTTTCATGACAAAGAACTTCTTAAAAACTTCATGCATACAAGACCTGCACTACAAAATATCCTAAAGGATATCTTGGAGAAGAAAAACGAAAATTATAAACCCATGAGACCCAACAGAGTCATTCCATTGATCCAAACAAGAAACTGATGGGAAAAGAACAAAATCAAAAAATAAAAGAGCCTAGAACAGGAAATCATGATGGCCCTAAGTCTATCCATATCAGTCATAACCATTAATATCAATGACCTCAATGTACCAATTAAGAGACCCAGACTGGCAGAATTAATCAAAAAGCAAGATCCTACAATCTGCTGCATACAAGAAACACATCTAATCCAGAAAGAAAGCCATAGACTGAAAGTAAAGGGATGGAAAACAATTCTCCATGCAACAGGAAACCACAAAAAAGCAGGAGGAGCTATCTTATTTGCAGACAAAATAGATTTTAAACCAAAACTGATTAAAAGAGACAAAGAAGGTCATTATCTTCTCATACAGTGAACTACCCAAGGGAAAGAAATAACTGTTTTAAATACTTATGCTCCAAACTCTAGTGCATCCAGCTAAATAAAGCAAACATTAATGAACATGAAAAGCCAGATAAGCAGCAATACAATAATAGTAGGGGACTTCAGTACACCACTATCACAAATAGACAGATCGACTAGACAGAAAATAAAGAAATATTTGAGCTAAACCAAACTCTTCAACAAATGGACTTAATAGATGCCTACAGAGTATTTCACCCCACTAAGTGAGAATTTACATTCTCAGCTGCTCATGGATCGTTCCCCAAAACAGACCATGTGCTAGCTCATAGAATAGGTTTAAGTAAATGCAAAGGAATTGAAGTTGTCCCCTGCATACTCTCAGATCATATTGCCTTGAAACTAGAGATGAAGAGAAAAAAAAAAATCCCAAGATTTTCACAAAGACATGGCAATTGAACAATACTCTACTGACTAGCCAATGGGTAACAGAAGAAATTAAAGATTAAATTAAACAGTTTCTATAATTGAATGATAACCCCAGTACAACGTATAGGATCTTATGGAATACAATGAAAGCAATTCTACAAGGGAAATTCATAGCAGTGAATGCCTATATCAGGAAAACAGAGCAAGCTCAAATTAACAATCTAATGCTGAACTTTAAGCTACTAGAAAAAGAGGAGCAAGACAAACCTAGAGCTCATACTAGGGAGGAAATCATAAGGATAAGAACAGAAATTAATGCAATGGAAACTAAGAGAATGATACAGAAAATCAACAAATCAAAGAGTTGGTTTTTCAAAAGGATAAATAAAATTGATAGATCCTTAGCCAACCTTCTCAAACAAAGAAAAGAAAAGGATCAAATTCACACTATTACAAATGAAAAGGGGGAAATCACCATGACCAAGTGGAAATACAGAGAATAATAAATACATACTTTGAAAATTTGTACTGCAATAAAATGGAAAATGTAGAAGAAATGGATAAATTCCTAGATACATATGAACTTCCAAAGTTGAATGAAGAGGATATAAAAATGTTAAACATTCCAATATCAACCTGTGAAATTGAAAATATAATTTAAAAAACCCTACCAACAACAACAAAAAAAGCTCTGGGTCTGATGGCTTCACTACAAAAGTTTCAGAGAAAAGTTAAAACCACTTCTCCTCAAACTCTTCAACAAAATTGAAGGGAAGCAGCACTCCCAAATTCATTTCTGGAAGCAACCACTATCTTGATTCCAAAAGTAGAGAAAGACCCAACTAAAAAAGACAGTTATAGACCAATCTCCCTAATGAGCATTGATGCAAAAATCTTCAATAAGAAACTAGCAAACAGAATACAGAGAGTCATCAGAAAATCATACACCCTGACCAAATTGGATTCATCCCAGGGATGCAGGGATGGTTCAACATACATAAATCAATAAATGTAATACACTACATTAACAGACTCAAGGACAGAAACTATATGGTCATCTCAATAAAAACAGAAAGAACATTTGACAATGTCCAACACCCATTATGATCAAAACCCTGCAGAAAATTGGAATAGGTGGTCTGTATCTCAAACCAATGAAAGCTATTTATGAGAAACCAATGGCCAGCATCACCATAAATGGTCAAAAACTAAAACCTTTCCCACTAAGATCAGGTACAAGACAAGGATGTCCATTTTCACTATTCATGTTCAATATTGTGCTGGAAACATTAGCCACAACAATTAGGCAAGACAAAGAAAGAAAAGGAATAAAGATAGGAAATGAAGTTAAACTGTCATTATTTGCTGATGACATGATACTCTATCTAGAGGATCCTAAAAACTCAACCAAGAGACTGCTGGGCCTAATTGTCAAATTTAGTAGTGTATCTGGATACAAGGTTAATGCTCAAAAATCAATTAGCCTTTATATACACAAACAACAGATTCAATGAGTAAGAAATTGGGGAATCAATCCTCTTCACAGTAGCATCCAAAAAAAATGAAATATCTAGGAATCAGTCTAACAAAGGTGATGAAAGACCTGTACTCTGAAAATTGCAGCCCTCTTAAAAGAAGATAAAAGAAGATACCATGAAACAGAAAGATATCCCTTGTTTCTGGGTTGGAAGAATCAATATCATCAAAATGGCTACTCCCACAACTATTATACAGATTCAACACAATTCCAATTGAACTCCCAGTGGCATATTTCATAGATCTAGAGAAAATAATTCAGAAATTCATCTGGAATCATAAAAGACCTAGAATAACAAAAGCAATTCTAAGCAATAAGGACATAATGGGTATTATGATCCCCAACTTGAAATTATACTACAAAGCCACTGTGATCAAAACCACATGGTACTGGCAAAGTGACAAACCTGAGGACCAGTGGAGTAGATTAGAAGATCCAGAAACAACTTTAGACACACTAATCTATCTCATTTTTGACAAAGGAGCCAAATACCCTCAGCGGAGGAAGGATAGCCTCTTTAACAAATGGTGATGGAAAAACTGGACTTTAACCTTCTAAAGTCTAAAGCTAGAGCTAGCTCTTTCACCATGTACTAAAATAAAATCAAAGTGGATTAGGGACCTAAATGTTAAAACTGACACACTAAACCTGCTGCAAAACAGGTTAGGTAAAACTCTTGAAGACATTGGTTTAGGGAAAGATTTCATGAACAAATCCTCCATAGCAAGAGAACTGGTAGAAGAAATTGATAAATGGTATTTCATCCTATTGAGAGGTTTCTGCACAGCTAAAGAAACCATTAGCAAAGTGAAAAGGAAGCCAACAATATGGGAAAGAATCTCTAACAGCCATTTGTCAGACAAAGGGCTACTATCTAGAGTATATAAAGGGCT
>PVIR01020369.1:0-30615 GCA_004026965.1 Petromus typicus
AAAAAAAAAAAAAAAAAAAATTTAATTATGTAATGTCTTTAGGCCCAAAGATGCAAATAGGTTAAAAGTAGAAAGGAAAAATGGACACTGTATAGTGTCACCATAAGAAAGATGGAGCAGCTATGTTGTTATTAGACAAAATAGACTTTAAGATAAATAGGAAAAAGATACTAAGAATGAAAAAAAGCTTAATGATAAAAGGGTTGTTTCCTCAGAAAAAATCACAATAATTAAACACATATGCTCCTAACAACAGAGCCTCAAAATCCATAAAGCAAATACTGACAGAATCAAAGGAAGAAATTCAGAATTTAACAATTATTGCTGGGATCTCAATATTCCATGCTCATTAGCAGAGAATGACTAAACAAAAAGCCTGCAAGGGCATTTGGGACCTGGAAAACACACTTTACCCACTTAATTAGCCTCCACAGGACACACCACCTGAAGGTAGCAGGAACACACGTGCTTTCCAGTAGGCAAAACACGCTCATCAGAGTAGACTACATTCTAGGTCATAAAGTAACTCTCAAAGATGGAAAGGATTAAAATCATATGAAACATGTTCCTCAGTCACAATAGAATTGAATTAGAAATCAATTGAACTAGAAATCAAATTGAGGAAAATCCACATACATTTGGAAACTAAACACATTCTAATTCTTTTGGTGACAAAAGAAATCATAAGCCAAGTTTGAAATTATTTTGAGCTATATGAACACAGAGACAACATATCTCAAGTGTATAGAATTCAGTTAAAAGAGTACTTAGGAGTAAAATTAAGCTTTAAAAACATATATTAAAAGGAGAAGGTGCTATATCAATAACCTTGAATTATTAGCAAAACCAAAATTAGACAAAATTATCAAAACCAAAAAGGAGGGGTCTGGGAATTTAGCTCAGTGGTTCCAGCGCTTGCCTTGCAAGCCCAAAGTCTTGGGTTTGATCCCTGGTAACCACATATAACAGTGCCGGGTGCGGAGACTCACACCTGTAATCCCAGCACTAGGGAGGCAGAGGCAGGAGGATTGCTGTGAGTTTGAGGCTGAGTTCAGCGCCAGCCTGAAATACAAAGCAAGACCCTGTCTCAAAAAATTTTTAAAAAGGAAAGGAGAAGACACCACAATAGCTTCACAGAAATCAAAAGGATGATTAAATCAGTACCATGAACAATTCTCTACCAAAAAGTTAAACACCTTTAGGTGCTGGACGATCACCAGAGTAATGCAAATTAAAACTTCAAAAACCCACGCCTGGGACCAGAGCCACAAACAGTTCAAGTCCGGATGAGGATGCAGAGAAACAGAAACCTCACAGCGCAACCTCCATGGGGGATATTTTGGCAGCTCTGTAAAAAGTTCAACTTGCTTTGTGGTGCAATAGCTCCCCTGCTAGGTGCAGACCCAAGAGTAATGAAATCGAATGTCCACAGAAAGCCAGTATTGTTCGTAACAGCCAAAGCCTGGAAACCACTCACATCCAAGTGGTGGATAGATCGAGAAAGTGTGACTCTGGGTACCTGATCTCCGTGCACGATCCTGGGGCTGGAACCCAGGATCTTCGCACTGAACTCCATCCCAACCACGCAGGATTGGGAGCACCAGCACCAACTGCATAGGCTGTGCAGAGGCCTTAGTTGGGGAAAGGTCTGCTGGAGGAGGAACCTGTGCTCAGTCTTCCCAGGCATGCATAGCACCCAAGGTATCTTTACTGCTCCATGATGCGACAGGCCTGCTTTCCAGAGGAAAATGAGGCTCAGATTGGTGCTGCAATATGCCCAAGATGTGTCCAGTCCAGAAGTGTCCAATCAGAATCCTATCTCCAACAGCAGCTTTCCATAGTCTTCCCAGGATGGGATGTTACCAAAAGGACCTACTTGGGGCTCAGGGGTCAGTAGAGACAGCAGGAGCCCTGACTTCTTTCCATTACCACTTGCAGGCAGAGGAGGAGATAGCATATGCTTGCTGCACAATCGTATTATCAAGAATATTATTAGCTACGATGGTATGAGAGGCTGTTCTGTGCTGGAGCTCTCACTAACTCATTTCGCCCCCATGACAGCAGTGGCTGGGTCCCCTGATTACCCTCCAGACAAATGAGAACCAAAGGCCAGAAAAGTCTGTCCACCCAACTCCCGCAGGCCTTTTCCACGTTCTGAGAAGGGAGAGCCATGTAGCTGGGCCCCGTGGAGCATGGCGACCTGTCTGGGAAGCATGCACTGTCTGGGAGCATGCACTGTCTGGGAAGTCCTCCCTCACGTCTGCCCCATTTCCCTGGCGGGAGCCCAGCATTCCAAAGTGTCTCTGGGCCACCGTCAGACCTCCCGCCCCCGCCCCACGGCCATGGCCCCTCTTCTGCAGGTCTGCAGGGGGTGACTTGTCTTTGTTCCCCAAAGTAGTCGGGGTCATGGGTCCGTGTCCCCTCCCCAGGCCAGCCCGGCCATGCTGGCAGCCCCGTCAATCAGGTGCCACCAGCTCAGCAGCCAGTCTTTTATTTCCTAAATTAAAAGGGCTTGTGATTCCTGGTTGAATTAAGGTGGGAAGGTCAGCTCCGAGAGCAGCAGGGGAACTTCAATCATAGGACATCAGAGGCAGGCAGGGTGGCAGGGAGGCAGGCAGAGGCCACAACGCTCGGAGCCAGAGGCCTACACCTAGCCCAAAAGCCACACACACAAGCCCTTTAAGGATGTGGGTTTAAATTAGAGAAATGTTGTCTTTCACCTTGCCCCTTGAACGGCTAGACAATCTGAACCCTGAGCCCTGGCTCCTCCTTGAATCTGGTCCTGAACAGGAGGTCACAGTGCTTGTCCCCACACAAGGCAGCCTCAGGCTTCCAAAATCCAAACTATAGTGTCCTAGATATGAGCCTGCAGGGTGGCTCTTCGTATATACAGTTGCCCCCGTATTGTTGGTTTTGCAAACAAAGACTCAACCCACTGTGGATTGAAAAACTACAGGAAACAAAGCTACAGGTGTCATTTCCCTGGATAATACAATGTGATGACCATTTGTTTACTCATTGTTGACAATGGATTCGACAGGGTCAGTAATCTAGAGGTGTGGGCAGAATGTGCACAAAGTCTACACTGCTGTGCATATGGGGCACTTCCCAGGGAGACCGGAGGCACCCTTTCCTAGACATACAGAGCATGAGTTCGTAGCTGATTCATAGCTCTCTGGCCACTGCGATCTTATGGGGCATGCACTGTATTAAATTCTGTGCGCTGTTCCTACTTCTCACTGGCACAAGCACAGTCCTACCAAGGTGGTTCTCTAAGACTGGTCACATCTTCTAGAGCTCTGTCCATGCTGTTAGTTATTGTTCATTCTGTTATGAAAAATTTCCTTTTTTTTCTGTGATATACAGTTCTATGATTTTTTTTTCTTCTTTGAGACAGGGTCTCACTATGCAGTTAAGGCTGACCTTGAACTCACTATGTAGCCCAAGCTGGCCTTGAACTTGTAGTGACCCTCCTACCTCAGTCTCCTGTGTGCTGGGACCACAGCCGTGCACAATCATACCCTGCTGAGCACTATGAATTTAACACATGCACAAAACTGTAGCCGCCACCACCACCACCAGGACATAGCACTGTCCCTTCATCCCCAAGAGCCTTTTGTGCTGTCCCTTTACAGTGCCAGCCTCACCCCACCCGTAACCCTGGAAACTACTAATTTGTTTGCTATTGCTGAAATTTTGTCTTTTCAAGACAGTCAAATAAATGAAATTATACCATCTTCTTGTGAGTGTCTCATGTAGTACGAGTGTCTTGGGACACACCTGACTTATCACATGTCCCTGTCATTCCTAGGAGAGCAACTGATTGGCACTGCATTGTCTGGTCGACCCGGTCACCCCTGAAGGACACAGGACCATTTGCAGCTTTGAGCTATGACAAACAAGGCCGCCATGGCCAGCGGTGAGGCTCTGGGTGACACCAGAGTATGGTTCTCCAGGGTGGGTCCAGTCATGTATTTCCTCCACAACCAGGACCTGTTTGGAGACGCGTGTTGTCAGATGATATTCTGTCGTCATGTGACCAACACAGAGGGAACTTTCACAGACCCGGCGGCACAGGCACTGTGTGCCTCAGCCGTTGGACAGTCAGTTGCCACTTCTGGCCGGACATGTCACGGACAGTGGCATTTGTGAATCTAAAACCATCTCAACATAGAAAAGGTACAGTGAAAATATGGTCCGAGAAGGAAAGGCCAGGCATGTGCCCAGGGCACTCGGGACGAGGGGGACCTGTGAGACCGGAGAGTCAGTGACAGAAGGGACAACAGAAGGTGACAGGCATTTCTGCCCCCGCTGCAGGCGCTGCGCACTGCACTCTCAGGCCACACTCAACACAAATTGCTTCTTTCTGTAATGATAAATTGACTCTCACAGCCCAGAGGTCTTTTTTCTTTTTCTAAATTATAAAAATATGTTTTTACTCTTTGGTAATAACATTTACGTCAAAATATACATTACATAGCTCTACAAAAATATTTTCTTTATATCCTTATTCCTCAAGCATTTTTTTGGTTTGTCTGCTTTTAATTTTTAGACTTTTTTTTGGTTAAAAACCGAGACACAGACATTAGGCCAGGTCCATATAGGATCAGACCCACCAGTGTTACCAGCCTCCCTCTTGTCCCCTGGAAGGTCTTCAGGAGTGAGGATATCTGTGAGCTGGCACCTGTGAGATAAGGGCCTGTCCTGGGGCAGTCTCATACTTCGCCTTTTTTTTTTTTTTTTTGAGACAGGGTCTTGCTTTGCAGTTCAGAGTGGCCCTGAACTCACTATGTAGCCCAGGCCAGACTCAAACTCACAGCAACCCTCCTGCCTCTGCCTCTCGAGTGCTGGGGATACAGGCGCGAGTCACCATACCCAGCATTGTGGTATGTGGTTACCAGGGGTTGAACCTGGGGCCTTGCACTTGCCAGGCAGATGCCAGAAACACTGAGCTAAATCCCCAGCCCCATGCTTCACTTTTTAAAAAATATTTATTTTATTAGCACATTTTATACATATATTATGATCACATTAAACACTGCGAATTTTTACCTGTACATGACACAATTTGATTTTCATTTTTTCCCATTCCCCTGCCCTACCTATAGCCTCTCATCCCTATATACATAAGCTTTGTTTTCTTTTGTTTTTACCATCAACTTTTTCTTTTCCTTCTTTATTTTCTCCTGCCCTCCCTTTCCTTTTTCCTTTTGGACATTTTCTTCCTTTTTCACAATACCTATCATACATTTTGACACTCATTTATACCTTCTTTCTCATAGCAAGGAAATGATATGGTATTTACACGTCTGTGTAGTATTTATTCCACATATGAACATACTTTACTTTTTTGTGTAAGGAGATCACTTTTTTGTACACAGTCTAAGTAGCCATGTAAAGTGTTATCTGGGAATTCCATAAACCAGTGATTTGCTGTTGCTCTTAATTGTTAAGCATGACATTCTCTGTGTGACAGTGTGTGCCAGCCTCATACTGCCACCTGTACTATAGGGTTATTTACACCATGTTCCCACAAGCATGTGAGTAATTCACTTCTGTAGCTCCCAGAGTCACCGCGTGGCAGGAATTTTCTGCTCCATCTTCCCACCCACCATTGCATCTGTGGTCTGTAATTCTCCTAAACATCATTATGCAGAGTGTGACTGGGTGCAGGTTTGGGTTTGCAGGGGCAGAGGTGACTGTGTGACTAACGTTTTTCCTAGTGTCCATAGCTATGCTGCACAGAGACTTCTGACTGAGTCCTCAGTTCTTCATTGTTGCAAGCATGGAGCTTTGGCAGTATCCTATCCTATCCCATCCTGTCCTATCCTATAGGCAAGATCTTACTGCATTGCCCAGACTGGCCACCAACTCCAACACTCAGCAATCTTCCTCCCTCCCTAGTAGCTGGCACTACAGGCATGTAACGCCACATCCAGTATTTTTCACTGTAATGAGTGGAATCTTGCTGATTCCTGAGATGCCTTCGAGTCATCTTTCCTATTGTCCTGATGCAAAATACTTGACATCTTCTTCATCTTTAACAACTGTGCTCTCCTCAGCCACAAGTATGCATGTGTTTCCTTTCTGACCACCAGAAAGATTATACAAGTAATTCTGGTCTTTTTCTTCTTGATTTTCACTATAAATCTAACTAAAAGCCACAGGCTGTAGCTACACCATAGCCTGAATGTTGGACGGCCTTGAAATTTCCTCCATTGGATTAATTAGTCCCTGGCTTTTGATTTCAGTCTTACACAAAAACCTCAGGACATGAGCAAAACAAACACAACTTTCTACCAGGGTATAACATACATGGCCTCTGGTTCAGCTGCCAGTGGAGTCCTTGTTGCCAACTGAAACCATCTGAGCTTGGTCTCGACTGTCTGCATTTCTATTAGCATCTGATCTTCTGAGTTCTAACCCGATTCTTCCACCAAGCTCAGCTTACAGCACTCTAGGGGGATTCTTGTTAGCAAGTCTTTCCAAACCATTCCCAAGATCCAGTTGCAAAGGATGGGAAACCCACGGCAGCCAGGAAGCCAAGAGAGAAGGGAGGAGCCAGGGACAAGAATACAGTCTTCCAAGTCACACCCATGTGTGTGAATACGACATCAGGAGACATTTTCAATCTAAACCATAACAGACGCTAAGCGTAAAACATAGCTATGCTGTGCAGGGACTTCTGACCTACATAAACCTCAAGATAACAAAGGGGTGTGGCTTTAGGCTGCTACAGTTGTGGTGCAGTCAGTCCTCCGTATCTGTGGTTCCCACATCTGCAGTTCCAACCAAACACAGACCAGAAATCGTTGAGAAAAAAATGACATCTGTACTAAACATAGACTTTTCCTTGTCATTATCTCCTAACAATACAACGGTCTACGCAGCATTTCCATTGTATTCTGTGTTATAAGTTATCTAAGGATAATTTAAAGTATGTGGGAGGATGAGCTGGACATATGCAAATAATACACCCAGGGACTTGGAGGATCCGTGGATTTCTAACCAGTTCCCTGCGGATAGAGAGGCATGACTATAATTTTCCAGGAACCAATAGAAACTGAATATGGGGCCTTTCCCAGGACCCAGAGTTGAGACTCACAGAGCCTTGGGCTGGTATACTCCTGCTCCTCACTGTGCATGTATTTCCCATTCCCTTTTCTCGGGGACACAAGGGCCTCCCCAGGTCACGTCTTTGTTCTGCTTTTCTGTGGGGATCTCAGGCTGTAGAACCCTTGGTCCACAGCCCTCTTGTTAATGGTGTGTGCAAGCCCATTCTCTGTATGGTATTTAGTTAGTTGGTTTTACGAACGCAATAAGCATCCATCAAACCAGCCACCCAGAACAATATCTGGTCCTGGGCAAGAACCCAAAGCCAGCCCCTGCCCCATCTGCGGTGGCTGTCATCATTCCCTTGCTTAACACTTTATGTAGTTTAATTGCATCCATATGGGGTCTATAAAATTAAGTTTTAATTGTAATGGCTTTTCACTTTATAAAAAGGCCATCATGCACCAGTCGTCTCCTAGGACCTTTTCCGGTCCACTTCCTGAGGCCAGGATCCAGCCTTATTGCTGGTGTTGGGCAAGGCCCTTCACCCTAGCTGTGTGCCATCTGACGTGTCCCCATGTGGCCACCACCGTGGCCCATTCACCGCCCTGTGCCTTGGTGGTGCTGAGTGGACCCCAAGCTTCCTCTCTGCTGACCTAGATATTTCTGAGTCAGATTCCGCCCCCATAAGGGAAAGGGAATCATATGTCTTGCTCACAGGAGAAGGAAGAGATGGCAGCAGATCTGCCCCTCCCTGGCTGCTGCTCCTGACTGATTCCTGACAATGTCCTTGGTCCCCAATCTGGGGCCACAAACCCAGCAACCCTCTCAGGAGCACTGAGAACACATAGCCTCCCCCAGTTTCAACATCAGTCCGGCTCCGAGGCCACCGCTGACCACAAGCCTGAAGACAGCTTTCTGTGCCCTTGGAATGCACTGTCCAAGAAAGCTCCCCTCTCCCCAGCCCTGACCACAGCAGGGCCGGCAGTGGCAGTCAGGGTTGACAGACTGACAAAGAGGGAAATAAAATGTGGCTCCCACTGGCCCCTCCCTACCAGAAATCCTGGGGGGCTCTGGTTGAGCCACCAGCCCCTTTGAGGTCAGAGTGTCCTCATGGAGCATGGAGAGGAGCACACCCCGAGAGATGGAAGGGTCGACATCAGCAGGGGGAAGGGAGGAGGCTGAGGAGAAGGTCACAAGTTCAAGTTTATCCTGGGCAGCTTAGTGACTTAGTAAGCACCTGGTCAAAATAAGTTTAAAAAGAGCTGAGAATGTGCCTCGAGGCACAGGCCCTGGGTTCAGTCCCTGGTATTTCAGAGAAAGAGAAAGAGACAGAGAGACACAGACAGCGATCGGCATGATGCCAGGCACACAGGAAGTGGTCAGGAGTATGATAACAGCGAAGCTCAACTTCTTTCTCCTGTTTCTCCAAACAGCCTGGGGTGTGCACCAAGCACTCTAAGTGGGAGAGATGCGGAAAAAAGATGCTCTGGGACCCGCACCTGGCTGGAAGGGAAGACAAACGCTTGGTGGCAGTGGCCTAGCCCCAGTACAGTGGTAGTGCCCTGCTGGGGAGACCAGGCCAGCTTTAGGGGAGGTGGTACTCAGAGCCTGCATCTCTAGAGAAGCAAGGGACTATGGGAAGGGCCTGACCATGCCACTGGGCAGAGTAGAAATGGAGTTCTGGAGCTGAGAGGGAGAGCCACAGGCCTGGGCTGGTGGTGACAGATATCGCAGCACTTCAGTGAGGACTCTGTCCACAGTCCCTGCCCAGGGCCGACCTGGAGTTGTAGTCTGCATCTTCATTTTGGGGAGGCTGGGGCTCCTGGCACAGGCCCGAGGCTCCCTTGGAGTGGGTGCCTCCGCACCACCTGGTTCTCCCTAAAAGTAGTCCCTGCATAGCTTTCGGAAGAAATGTCCCTACACTATCCACACAGAGGGCTCGGTCCCCGTTGGGCAAAGGTATGCCAGGCCCCACTGCTGAAGGACACGCCCCTGCCTACTCATGGGACAGCAGGGATGTCTAGGTGGGAACAGGAGGCTTTGGGCCTAGCTGGCATCACCCTTACACCCTCCCATGGCCCAGGAGGTGGCATGGAGTGGGTTGCCGCGAGTACCCAGTACGAGTCCCTCCTTGTGCCCTCAGCTCCAGCAGCACCATACAGAGCCAGCTTTTGGGGATTTTGAAAAATGCTCCCCTAGAATTGGGCTCTGCCCCTAGTATGCACAGTATGGCCTCCGCATCCTGCTCTGCTTTGACCAGCTAAAGGATCAGCTCAGCGTTGCTCCTTCATGCTCCCAGCCAGGGCATCTGGGACCGGAAAGAAGCAGGGCCAGCAGCCAGACCCTCCCGGCCAATGCTGCTCCTGCGCCTTTCTTTCCGGCCCTGCCAGCAGTGCTCATTTCCTCTGCAGCTTGCTGGGCCTCTGCACTTTCTCCTCCTTGGCGTCTGAACTCTTCCCGGGCTGCCCACAGTGCCCTCCTACCTACCACCCACTCCAGACACTGGCGTGAGCTCCCCAGGCCCCTGTGGTCTGGCCTTCTCCAAGCCCATTTGGGGCTCAGCCCAGATCAGCAATTACAAGGACCCACTTCGCTAGCTCACACAAGGTGGCTATTGTCCTGGGCACAGCAGGAGAAGCGCACTCTCAGAGTCATCCCCTCCACCGCTCTGTATCCCTGAGAGTGGCTGTGCAGGGACAGAATGGGCACAGGTCACAGCTCAGGATGGACATGGGGGGGCCTGTTACTCAACAGCAGGTACCTGTCCCTCAGCATCCACATGGGAGTGGCCATGGTTCCAGGGCCCGCACGCCTGCTAAAAACGACAAGGTGTTTCCACACAGCCTGGGCGTGCCCTGCAGGATGCTCCGCCTCCTCCAGGCGACAGAACCCTCATGCAAGGCAAGTGCTGGGTAAGCAGTCGTCAGTCAGGCTGTATCATTTAGGGAGTGGCAACAAAGAAAGAGCAACCTCCAGGATGTAGTCTTTTCCTGCATATTTTTGGCCCTTGGTTGGATGAATCTGCGCGTGTGGAGACTGCAGGTACAGAGTGGGAAAAGCTGTCCTTCCTCAGCAAGGGTCCCTGCACTCAGTCCTTCATACTCCCTCCATTCCACCTTCCCACCAGTGCAGACATCATGATTTCCCCTGGACAGACTGGGACAGGGCAATTCAGAGGGGACCCTGAGTGTCCCCAGCATTCACCAAGAAGCCAGTATGGCAGACAGAGCAGAGGCAGGGGGGCTCAGGGAGGGTCAAACGGTCTTCATAGATGGCTCTTCAGAGTCCCAAGACTCCCCCACTGAGGTGAGGCTCAGGGACCCAAGCTGAGCCCAAGGGAGTGCCAAGGGCAGTCACCACGTGGGAACACCTGCTCTCTGCTGCCAGGCGAGCGACCTCGCCAGGGCACAGCCATCCTGGGCGAGGGGGTGTCCCCTCCCTCTTTGCACACAGCACTCAACCGAGGGGGCCGTGACTGCCTCAAAAGGCTAATCAAACATCCCACTGCCTTGGGATGCAAGTGGCAGGGGGAGCTCCTCCTCGCACCGGAAGCCAGCTCCCAGAGGGCGGCCATGTTACAGCTCTCCGTGGCTCTGACAGAATGTCTGAGCATCGACATAAAGGGAAGGTTGACTTTGGCTCACAGTTTTGGAGGCTTCAGCCCATGTCACTTGGCTCTGTTGTCCCAGGGACACAAGGGAAGGGTGAGGTTGCTCAGTTCCTGGTAGCTGAAAGAAGAGAGAGAGGAAAAGCCAGGAACATTTGCCTCTGCACTTCGCCTCCTCCTGCTCTGTCCACCCCAGCCCCACTTATTGGATGACAGTGCCACAGTCGGGATGGGCCTCCTTATCCATTTGCTGTCTCCCTTGCTAGTCATCCCTGGAACCACCCTTGTAGACATGCCCATCAGTGTGCTTTACCTCCCTGAGTTCCTCCATCCAAGTTGAGAATTAAATTCAAATGTCACAGCAGGGCTGGACATGGCATCTGGAAGCAGGCCCAGCTCTCTCTGGCTGGCCGTCCCACCCTTCAGACAGCCCATCCTAAGACACAGATCCCACAGCCATGGGGAAGATATCATTTTCTGCAAGGGAGAACCAGAGCACCAGACCATTCTGTACAGGGCACAGCAACCCATCCCTGGTGGCGCCACCACCAGCCTCGCTGCCCTCGGTGGTCATAGTGTCATGGCAGCATGTGAAAGAGGGAAATCACCAGCGGCCTCTTTAGCCAGCTGACCATGGCAGGTACTGACTACACCAAATCTGTTGGCTGTGCCATCTGCCAGGCTGTAGAGACTGAAGAGTTTGGGAGGCCGGGGGAAGAGCAGAGATGGGTGAGCATCACCCCCAAATGGTCAAGATTCTAGGCAGGCCAGATCCTCCCCCACAGGCAGTATGACAGCAGGAGCTGAGATGTGGGCCCCTCCACACCCCTTGATCTGCTTCAGCTGAGCTGGAGCACACCGCACAAGGCCAAAGGCACACCCAAGATGCAGGCCTCCCAAACTAACCACTCCACCTGCACGTAGCACCTTAAGACAATGACATCGTAACTTGTCACAAATCTGGCTGCTCTGCCAGTCTCACCTGGGACTCGGTATTCCCCAGAGATCCCAAGTGCTCCTGTTGACAGATCCTCCTCTGCCCGGAGGGTTCCAGGGCAGCAGAATACCCTGCGCTTCCTCACTGCACAGCACCAGCCCGGGGAGCTCAGAGGGAGGACGGAGGAAGCAAACCAGTCGCCCTTTAGGACTCCAGGAGCTGAGCCTGGACCCTGAGTAGGACCTCCAGGACCTCCAGGCTCCAGGAGCTGAGCCTGGACCCTGAGTAGCGTCACTCCCACTGCATTCTTCTAGCCCACACAGGTCACAAGGCCCTGCCAGACACCTCAGGGTGGCGGAGCGGTGGGACTCCCCGGCAATCCGCTGTACTAGGGAGACTCAAGCCATCAGGAAAGTTGGGACAGAGCCAGGCTGCCTGGTGGAAATCTGGGGGACAGAGATGGACAAGGCCAGTGCCATCACCCCACCCTGTGGCTTTCTCGGTCCTCTGCTCACAGTGGCCTTGTAGGCCTGATCCATGATAGGAAGGCGGGCCAGTATTGTGTGGGAGCTGGGGAAGGTATGGCCTTTGCCCCAGCGGCGGGGGGGCTGACATTGGTCCGGGGATGGTTACTGGGCTGTGGGATGTGGCAGAGGTGTCGCCCACACCTTGAGGCCCTGCTGTCCTCTGACTGAGCCCTTTGATAAAGGAGCAGCAGCACCTGTGGGATCCCAGGCCCTGTGCCAGCCCCAGGGTTGCATCTGGTGGACAAATCAAGACAGGAAGTCCTGTCCTGTGGGAGCCCAAGCCAGGCTGGGTGGGCTCATGGGCAGCCCCTGTGTCCCTTGGCTTGGGGTCGCATCACTGAGATCTCTAGGTGGCCTTCATCCTGAATCCTCTCTTCCTGTTATTAGTAACTGGATTTATCAACCACTCTGAATCCAAGATATTCTCATCGCGAGACCCTTACTTATGCCTCCAAAGAAGATGACACTCTGAGGTTCCCAGGGACATGAGTTATGTGTTACGGCAGAAGGGGGGCACACCGTTTAACCCACTGCAGCCAGAGTTAAGGGTCAGGGAGTTAGAGTGGGGTGTGTCCTCTGGGCAGCATTCGGCCCACTTTGAACATATTACATAGGAGACCCCGAGAGGTTTGGGGACAAGCAAAGCTGTTATCACAGGGCTGTGTCTCAACACTCTCCTTGTCAGTGAGACCTGAGGTCCAACTTTTGCAACTTAAGGGGAGGTTTATTTTGGTTTACAGCTCCAGTCCCGGGTCAGCATGGTAGATCAGTCTGGCGAAGAAAGAAGGGAGGCGTGGGGAGGGAGGCAAGCCTTCCGTGTTATGCCCGTGGAGTCCCAGTGCCATAGCCCCACCTCCAACATCACACAGCATCTTCATGGTTCAGTCAAAGCTCCAGCCTCTGAGTGCATGAGTTTTGTGTCACTCGACCTAAACGATAAGAGGGTGCCAGAGTGTGGCAGGGAGATCAGGTGGTGAGGGCTTCACTGAGACAGTGGTATCTGATGACGACTGAGCCATGAGGGTGTCTGGGAGAACAGCATCTGAGCAGAAGAGACAAAGAAGGCCGTGCAAAGGTCCTGTGGCAGGCCTGTGTGCAGCACACCTGAGAATGGGGAGGTGGAGGGGAATGGGTGAGGTGCAGGACGGCAGTGAGGTCAGATCACAAGAGACCTCATGGTCATGACAGAGACTTCTATGTGTTGACACTAAGGGATGCAAGAGCCAGAGGGACAGGAAGTGACTTTTTCCCAGCATCACTCTGGCTTCTGGGCCTGTGAGGCAGCACTTGATTCTAATGCTGCCGCCAAGCGTTGGCCCACCCAGGCTACCCACGAGCAGCAGGCCCCCCTGCGTGGAGAGGCGCTTACCCACAGGGTTCAGGTTTCCTCGAGTCAGCGCTTGGTGCCCACCAAGGCCTGGGAAAGTCAGCTTTCCGGAAAGATGTCGTCATTTTCCATTCACTGCCGCCCATCCGTCCCTCCTCTGCTGCCGCACTGAGCAAAAAGCTCTGAGACCGGGAGCTTGACGGGGTCTTCGGACAGCCAGAGACCCACAGTCATGGACCTTGGCTGGAGAGCTGGGTGGTCTGGCCGGTGTGGGCCCCAGGAGTCCCTCACAAAGGCAGACCACTGTGGGAACCGAGCTCCTGCCTCCACCGCTGGGAAGAAGACAATTATTTTAGCGCTGGCACCATAATGTCCCCTGTTCCTTCTCATAACCATAGAGCCCATCACCATGAGCATGAGGGTCTGCAGAGGCTGCTTGTCCCCACAGCCCCTTGGCATTTGCGTATCCTTCTGTGCCTGCACGAGGCCTGCACCCCGCGCAATGGTCAGCTGCTAGTAAAGACCTCCTCTCCCCCCACCCCTGCTCAGAGCCCCCCATGCTCCCCAGGGACCCAAGTATCCATGAGGCATTTCCTCCAAGGCCCCGAGACATGGACCTCTGAAAAGGTCATTGCCAACGTCTGTGCTGTCCAGTGGACAGTCCCCGTGGGCCTTGCACAAGCTGAGGTGCGGAGGGCTCTGTCCCTGAGGACACAGGGCCACCCATTCCCAGCTCTAGTCCCAGAGAGAAAGCCAGTCCTCTCTCTCCTTGGTGGTGGGGTTTGGTCTCCAGTTTCCAAGCTCAGTGTCCTTATGAAGTGTGGCCAAGGTGAGAGTGGCCTGATGTTCCAGGTGAGAGGACACTCTGACAGCCAAACAGCAGCCAGTGTCATATACCTCAAGCAGGCATGGACACTTTGGGGACAGGGCTGCATCCTCTTCAAACTGAGGCTCTCCAGGACAGGGTGCTGCCTGGGAGACCCAGCCCCATGCCTTCCAGCTTTGAGTGACTCAGCCTCTACCAGGGACTAAGGCTAAGAGGTCCCTGGGCCACCTTTTTTCTGGGGCACTCCCCCGCCCTGGCCCTGCTCACTCCAGGGGTGGCCAGGCCTTTGCTGGGAAGAGAAAGAGCTGATGGGTTCCCAATCTAGCTGACTTTTGGCAAGTGGACCTCTCCTGTCCCTGCTGGCCCGGCTATGCCAGGATTCTGCTAAGGCACAGTCCATTGCCATGCAAGGGACCCTGGAGCAGCTTTCCTCACCCAGATGAGCTGCCCCCTATGACATTTCAGCAGCCTGCTCTGGGGCTCTGAGAAGGGCCAGAAAGTGTGTGCTCCTAAGGCCAAGGGGCAGGTGGATGTGGACAGGAAGTTCTCCAGATGTCCTTATACCAGTGTCGCCAGCCCCAGGCCCCGAGCCTCCCCATAGTGTCTACCCCCGACTTGTTCCCCATGTCCCTGTCACTCTCTCATATAGAAACCATGCCACTCCAAGTCCCGTCTCCCTGGCACACAATGTCCAGGGGATGGTTTGGGGAACGGACCACAAGCTGCACTTTAGAGGACAATGGGAAATCATTCTCTGAGAAGACGGCAAGCTAGTAACAGAGCAAGTTAGCTCTGCTGTTGTCCAGCTGCAATTGGAAGGGTTCAGGGTGACAGAGTGTAGCATCGGTGATGTAAAAACCCAGAGCACAGAGGCGATAGAGTAACTCTGGCAAAACGTCCATTATTCTCTATTGGTAACAAGTACTTGTATGCTCCATGCATTGTTCTGTTTGTTTGAATGTTTGCATTTTCTCGTAATAAAATCCTTGTTTAAAAAGGAAAATATTGTTCTAATCTGGGCGTGAGAGTTAACACTTCCTCCACTTCCTCGCTGTATGGTCTCCAGTGAGTCATGGGGCTTCCCCCTCTCCCCCGAAAGGGCTCAGCTCTGCTCCTCCCAGTGGTGGGCTCTGAGGTTTGCCCGGCGCAGCCCGGTGCCTGGGATAGAGTAAATTAAACATGACCATTTTTGAAATGGATGGAGGGTGAGGTGTGTCTGAGGCTCTTCCCTGACTCTGAGCCCCAGATTCTCTGCCGGCAAAAATCAGGAGCAAATGATATCGTGTGGGGCTCTATCCTCAGGGCTGTGCTGGAAGTGGGGAGAGGGAAAGCTGAGGAACACAGGGCCCCCCACGGGACTGGACCACCCTTCTCTGCCCCCAGGGCTGGGCCACCTTCTGACAGCAGCAAGGAAAGTTTCAGCGAAGGTCAGTCCCCTCCACTGGGGACAAGGGCAGTGGGGCGTGCACTGTAACGGGAGAAGGCCAGCCCTTCCTATTTTGGGAGGTGGAGGCAGCAGGTGGTGGCTGGTGCTGGGACATGTGAACCCTCCATCAGGGGCCATGTGGCCGGCGGCAGGGCCGCTGGGCAATGCCAGGCGCAGGCCAGGCCCCCGAGAACTCCCACCAGACATGCCTGCAGCTGAGGAAAGGCAGATCTGGTTTCTCCACACCAGGGACAGACACCTCCATGACACGGCAGGAGGGGACCCCTCCCCCGAGATCTGCAGAGGCGGCTCCAGAGGCTGGGCAGGGAGATGCAGCGGTGTCCACTAGGACTTGAGGGACCTAGCAGACTGGGGCGCCCCGCCGGGCTGGTGGCCGCCTGTGAGGGTGCAGGTCCTGGCAGCAGCCGGGTTATTTTGGGGAGTGCAGAAGACTTCCCAGACCAAAATATCCCTCCCTGGGTGTCATTCCTGAGATGGGCTGGTTCCCAGCAGCATGCCCGTCACATGGCTGAGTGCCTGCCGTCCTGCCTAGGCCAGGTGGGCAGTGCCAGGACGGCAGCCAGGACAGGGCCCTGGAGGGCAGAGATGAGCCTCGCTTCCTAATCAGGACAGCATAGGGACAAAGCTCTTGTCTCCAAGGCCACTCTGGGTTGTGCGACACCTGCCTGACTCCTCCTCCCCAAGGGCTACGAAGCCCTTGGGCTCCACCTGCCTCCTTCTGGGGGGACAGTCAGCCTCCCCTAGGACTGGACTGTGTTCCCCTAGACCAGAAGAAGGCAGCTGTCTCAGCCCACATTTCTGGTGCACTGGGAAATGCTGACAGAATATTTCTGACTGAGGCACCTGCCCCTGACATACTCCCCAGAGTGGGGGGATTTGCCCGCAGATCCAGGTCCAAACCCTAGCCCGGCACTGCCAGCTTTTTTCACCTCCACTGTTTCCTTTCTTTGGAGCCTGACCTGCTTGAGGGGAGATATCACGGCCCTCAGAAGCTCACAGCTTCCACAAGACCATGTGAAGCCTTGGGAAACCTGGGAGGAAGAGGACAGTGCTTGGGGACTCCAAGTCCTGTGACCCTAGAGGCTGGGGCCACAGGGACTCAGGTCACTGGGACTGGGACTCTAGCCTGTAGCTCTAGGAATAGGGCACAGAGAAGCTCTCACCAGTGGCCCTGCTCTCCACCCCACTGCCACGCCTGTGGCCCTGACCCCTCAGACACCAGCTCCCCAGTCCCCACTACTGCCCCCACCATCACACAGCAGGACCCAGACGCCTTGCTCGTGTGATGTTCAACACGGTGTGACCCTTCTGAGCTGGCAGGGGACCCAGCCAGGCCCAGGCAACATAAACACATCTCAGCCACTTACACTATGGGGCTGGGAGCATGCAGCAGCTCCTGGTTATTCCTGGGGTTCATGGCTGGGGCATCACAGAGAAGAAAAAGGAAGGGCAGGGGTCCTGGGGCAGCTGCAGCTATGTGGTTGTCAGTGGACCTCAGTGTACAGAGGACTCCGGGAGAGGAGGCCTCCCGGGTTCCCCTGCCCTGTCCTTGCTCCGACCCCATCTTCCTGGCCCCCAGCTCAGCCCTGCCCAGCTCTGCGCTCAGGCCAGACGACCACCTGGGTCGGTCACCACCAAGGCTGCCCTGGAATGTGCCACTTCCCGCTCTCAGTGTTCTCCCCAGTGGCTTCGGAAAAGGCTCTGGCAGAGTAGTCCTTTGCCGGAGGCAGACTGAGCCCCCAATGGTGGCTCTAGGGTTCCAGGTGACATGCACAGAAGCCCTCAGTGATGATGGCCTCTCGACTGTGATGACCCCCTTGTCAGGTGGGGAAAGCGAGACTATGGCCCATAGGTGACATCACAGTTCAAGCTGAGCTCCGTGTGGCTCTGTCTTCCCCCATCTCCCTTCCCTGCCACAGAAGGAGGCAGGCAGCAGCCAGCAGCAGTCTGCTTCCCACCTAGAGCCTGAAGCGGGGTCACCTTCCTTCCCACGTGAGGCCAGCGATCACCCCTGATGTTGCTGTTCACCACAGGACAGAGTCCTGGCCAGGGGAGGGACAGTGCCATTGCTTGTGGGTCTGAAGGGCAGGGACCCTGTCTCAAGACCTCTACACTGGTCTTTATAACCTGGTATCTACACACAATCCAGTTGACGCTCAGGACACTGAGGCACACGGAGGGAAGGCGACCTGCCCCAGGTCGGAGCTGGCATCAGAGCTGAGACCTAAACCCAGGCTCTGTGCCACACGCACAGAAAGGGGTGGGGCCACTGGGCACACCAGGGGGCACTGAAGAAAGTAGTGCAGACTCAAAGGAATCCAGGTGGGACGGGCACGTCTTGGAGGGCCACTCGAATGACCTTGGCCTTGCTGGGTGAGGGGCAGTGTTCCTGGGTTGTCTGAGTGTTGGTGGGGGGTTGTGACAGAGCAGGGACATCGGAGGTGCCGGGTGATGACAGAGGGCTGTGTAGTTGAGGCCAGGTGACAGTGGAGGTGTCAGTGGCACCATGATGGTGACGAAGACGAGAAAGCAGTTACTGAGAAAGGCCCAGCCCTCTACTCCAGCCATTATGCTGCTTTCCACAGCCCCTCACGCCACATGTCCTGGTCCTCGCAGCCACCGTCACAGGCATCTTGTGCTTGTCTCACGTAGGACGACACTGAGCCACAAATAGGTCAAATCCTCCTATCTATGGTCACGAGGCCAGAAAGCAGCAGAAACCCGCTTGGCCAGGTTCTCTGCCCTCGGGCCCGGAGCTTCTCAGCTTCCTCCCTGCAAGGATCAAGCGCCAAGCAGTGTCACCAGGCGTCACAGGCGTAGGGCGGGCAGTGGCCTGGCTGGGGTGGGGAGACGCTGCCTGCGGGACAGGAAGCGGCTCCGACCCCGCCCCTGCCCACGTGCTGTGGGACCTGCTCTGGGTGGCCGCCAGTGTGACGTCGACTGCCAGGTGACAGCAGCCTGCTGCGAAGAGCTTGGCAGGAGCCACACACGCCGAAGGGATGAAGTCAGGGTGGGAAATAATCCGGGGTCACAGGCAGGCTTCCTTTGGGTGGCATTCCTGGAAAGCGCTGCTGTGATTGGCCCGAGACTTCCCAGTCAGGAGCAAGTTTATTAATAACCTGCTCTGCCCGGGGGAGGAACCAGGCTGTAATGCTCCTGCACCCCAGGAAGCTGGGGTCACAGGGCCGAGCCCTGGGGCTAGGTAGGGGGGCAAACACCCTGCACCCCAGAACATTCCCCACCCCCGAAGCCCCTGAGTGTCCTCTGCTTCAGCCACAGCTTGGGGTTTGGAAGACAGGGCCACGGGGGGTGGGGAGATGGCACATGTGTGTGCATGGTGGACGCCCTCCTCCTGCATGGCTGAGTGTGCAGACAGGAGCTCCAAGCTGGAGTGTGAGAGGGGATGGTGGACCCTGGGGACCTCTGCTCCTCAGATACACACCACGAGGTCAGGGTGGTGGGTGGGCAGCTGGGGGCCAGGGGGGTAAGTATATAAGGTTCTTGGAACACCAGCCCCCACCCTGTCCCTGACCTTCCCAGGGACATAGGGAGTTAGACAGACAAGCGACCCCTCTTATCCTGCAGTGCGAAGGGGGGGGGAGCAGGGAAAGCCCTGGGGCAGGGAGGAGCGAGGGACATGGATTTTAATATTGTCCCGGCGCTGATGAGGAGGGCATGGCTTGTCACATCTGCCCCTCTCCCCTCTCTTATGACCTGGCTCCTGCTAGGGAGGTGTGGGCAGGGCAGGAAAGGCTGGTCTGGGCCACAATGCCCCCAGCCCCTCTGCCCACCCTCCCGAGAAAAGGTAGGAACTGGGCATCTCAGCGTGGCTCAGCTGGGTGACACTGACACCCTGGTGGCTCAACCAGGAAAGGCAGAAGGGCCAGGGCCTCCTCTCACCTGCAGTATGGCCGCCCAGGAACAGCTTTCTTGGTCCTCACTCTGCCTGCCATCCTCCCTGTCCCCAGACCACACCTGGCGCACCTGGAGGGAAGCCCCAGGCTCAGTCCCCAGGTGACAGGTGGGAGGGATGGAGCCAGGGTAGCCAGGCTGGCCCGAGAACAATGGGATGCTGGGAAAGTGGACATTGGGTCGGGTCAGAGCCTCCTTCCGGCTCCCTCATGCAGGCACTGACCTGTCCCCAGGGAGCCCCTGCCCTGCTGCTGAGCTCCTTCGTGACTTGGGGTTTTATCTGATACCTCAGAGCCTCAGTTTTTCTTGCCTGTGATATGGCAACATGCCACACACCCCTAAAGATGCTTGAGGCGTACGTGCCACTCCACAGCGTGGCATGAAAAGCGGCTTTTCCTTTTCAAGTTTTCTTTTTGAAAAAGAAACCACTGCACTTGCTCCTTCATGGGGAGGCAGACTGCTGCTGGCTGCTGCCCGCCTCCTTCTCCACCAGGAGACCCGCCTCTGCTGGGGCTCCCTGGGCAGCGCTGGGCTGGACATTGGTCATCGACAAATGCCACCAGGGGTGTGAAGAGAGAGGGAGGAGGAAGGTCCTTGTCATCAGACATCTGCCACCATGCCACGGCTGTCTGTGGGCCTTGAGCCGGGCCTTAGGGGCCTGGAGTCCATGCCCAGTGAAGCCTGTCCCTGTGAGCGAGGATGGGAAGAGGTGTGTGTGTGTGTGTGTGTGTGTGAGTGAGACACCATACATATGTGTCACAGGGACCAAGCCCTCCCTGCCCTGGGGAATCTTCACACCTGAGCTGCAGAGGTCCCCAGAGAATTCCATCAGGGGCTCTGACAATGAGCTTCTGGACACAGTTTTTAACTTCTACTTTTTATTGAGGGGTCAGATTGGTGCATCAAGTAGCACAGATCTAAAGACATACCGTGGTGGATTTTTCCTGTGTGGACCCCACATACCCAATACCAAGATCCAACACGGAACTCGTCCCACCCCAGGGCCTCCCTCCGGCCCCTCCCAGTCGGTCCTGTCCCGGAGACAACCACCGTTCCTACTCTCCTCCACATCGACCTGTCTCCTTCTGCTCTCGGTGTCTGTGGTATTCCGGGGTGGGACCTTTTCCCTGAGCTCCTTCCCCTGTCCTTTTTATTTTAATTTTATTTTAATTTTTTTTTCTTGAACACAGGCTCTCAATGAGTCACTAAATTCCCAGGCTGAGCTCACACTCTCACCCCTCCCTCTCCTGTCTCCCCTCCAGCCTGCTCAGTTGGTGTGCTCTGCTGCTTTGGACGCTCCCACAAAGGGAATCAGGGAACTCGGGTCAGCCTCGTGGCCACACGAGGTTCCTCTCTGTTGCTCGTGCCACTTCCTTTTTCATGGCTCAATAGTGTCCCCTTGAGTGATTTGTCAATGCCTGTGTGGCCATTTGGATCGTTTTCTGTTATTCATTAATAAGGCCAGAGCAGCGGGCGCCTCCTTGCCCATGTCTTGATGCACAAAACCGTGGCATCTCGTCCTTGGAAGCAGATTTTGATCCGCAGTCAGGTGCATTATCCTTTGAGCCACTGACCCACCTTCACTGCTGCTCTTGCAGTGCCTTGAAAGCAGATTTTGAGGAAGGTGTCTGGTGAAGTCCTGGAAGAAGGTGAGGAAGGATCAACGTTCCCGAGCTCCTCCCGTGACCATGAGCTGTTTTGGATCTGTTGGACCATTCCCGGTCCTGTGCACGTCTGCCTGTGTGTGTGCGTGTGCATGCGTGTGTGTGCATGCATGCGTGTGTGTGTGTGTGTGTGACTGTTCCCTGGGCTGCCATAGAGATAGCCAAATTGCCACTCACTTAGGGGCCCAAAACAATGCAAATATATTTGCACCCCATTCAGCAGCTCGAAGTTTGAGGCCAAGCTGAGGGCTGCTTTCTCCCAGAGGGCACAGAGGACATTCTGCCAGTCCTCAGCACTGAAGGACAAGTGGCCAAGTTGCCCCAATCTCTGTTGTCTCCAAGCCTCCAAATCTCTCCACGCCATGCCCCAGGGCTAGGCATTAGCCTAAAGCCTGCTCTGCCCCAGGGAGGGCTCTTTGTAATGATCACCTTTTAAAGAATCCTTTTCCAAATACAGTCCAGTCACTGGGCACTGGGGGACTAGGAGTCCGACACACCTCGAGGCGCACAGCAGTGCTCCCTTGTGCCACCCCTTACATGTGAGTGGGGACCTCAGTGGGCATGTCAGTGGGTGCAGCCTAGAAGTGCACATGTTGGTGCTGCAGGCTCACCAGAGCCTGCGTGGCCAAGGGCACGGGCCTCTGTGCATGTGCGTACGTGTGCTCCGTGTGCAGGGTGTGGAGACACTGCTGGACAGGCTGAGAAGGGTGGCAATGAGGGGTGGTGGCAGGAGGAGGGAGAAGGACTTGGGCCCGGCCCAGAGGTGGTGCCGAGAAGCAAGGTCCAGCATCCACCGAGGTGGGGTGCAGGCCCTGGTGGGGGCTCCCACGGCAGCCAGCATGCAAGTCCCCTTCCAGAAACATTCCTCAAAAGCCCCTGAACCCAGGCTCCTGTCCCCTGCACCCCACTTGCTGGTCTGGGAGGTGCTGGCTGACTCACTCTCTCTCAGGGCTGGGAGCCAGTGCCCAGCTACCTGTCGTACCAGCCATGGAGGGTGGGGACGATCAACAGCCCAGCTCCCATAGGAGTGGCACCCAGCACACTCCACACCCAGCACACCCCTCAGCCTGTGCCTCGCTCTTGGGTGTCTGCAACCACAGAAAGATGGGTGAGCACCGGCAGTAGGGAGAGGCTACACGGCTCCCTGCACACCCACTACCTCCGAAGCCACCTGGGGAGGATTCCCAGGGGTAGTGTCCAGTGGGATCTGCCGGGCGGGAGGTGGGGGCAGGGCTGGGGAGGCTCATTTAAACCTCACCCCCAAGTTTCAATGGCACTCAGTCCCCAGATGATGGGATTGCTGGGGCCTTGGGAACCACACATCGGTTACATATGTTGGATTTTTTGTGGTTTGTCTTTTGAGACAGGCTCTCACTATGTACCCCAGGCTGCCTTGTGCCCGCCGTGAAGACCAGCAGGCTCGAACTCACAGTAGTCCTCCTACCTGAGACTCCCAAGTGCTGGGATTACAGGCGTGAGCCACCACTGTACACAGCTTGGATTTTTCTCTCTCCCCAAGCCTACCCCTAACTCACAGCACAGCAGTTGCCCACAGCCTAGCTGTCCACTCAGACCCTTGAAGAGCTCTGCCTGCCTCTCCTTCCCAGGAAAACCCCAGGTGAGGAAGGTGGGAGTGGGGTACACTTCCTTCCCTTCCTGCCCTCCTGGCTCCTCTGTGGGGTTCAGCATAGGAGAAGCCTCTGGGTCAGTGGGGTGGGAGATGGAGCTGGGTGGGGTGCTCTGTGGGAAGCACACGTGGGAGGAGCTGAGGGCTTCCCCACAGGGCTCAGACTTGTTCCTCAGGTGAGGGCCTGCTGACAACCGCCTGCAACTGGGCACAGGGACACCTGAGTCTCCAGCCCTGCCCAGGCTGGGTAGCCAGTACCCTTGAGCCAGCATCGCCCCGCCCAGGCATGGCATGGGGTGATGGGGGAGGAGACAGCCTCGGCTCCCAGCTCCTAGATGGGCGCTCATTACCCAGCCCTCAGCGGCTGCAGGAGGGGGCATCGCGCCAGGAGTTGGCACTGACTACAAAGGGTAGGGGGCACCCCCAGCACTCCCGCTGCCGCCGGCTGGAGGAGGGGCTGTGACGTTTGGTGGCCTCATGTGGCCGGGAGGAAGTAGCTAATTGCCGACCTGATGACTGGCGGCCTGAGACGTGGGGTGATGGTGTCACAGGCAGCCGCTGCAGGCGCTGGGGCCAAGGAGGGGCCGCGTGGTGGGGTGGGCACACATCGCCAAGGGCAACCCCAGAGCTCCAGGGCCAGAGGAGGAGGGTGTGGGGCCGAGACCGTGGGAACAGGCTTTCCCAGGATTCCCTCAGTTTCCGGGGAGAGAGGTCAAAGCCTGGAGGGGAAAGGGGATGGGGAGGGGCCAGAGGTCTGGGGGTGCTGCCCCTGCTCCCTCACCTCCCGTTCTACCTCCTCAGGTCTCTCTCCTCCCCTGTTCCCCTTCGGTCCTCAGGGGCCACCTCGGCAGGGAGAGAGAGAACAGATAGGACCCTTCTCACCAGAAGACCTGCTGCCCAAGCAATACCTCCTGCTGAGGCCCAGAGGTTGGGAAGAAGCCGAGGGACATGTGGGCGGGGCTCCAGGGGGAAGAAGGACAGGGATCACAGCCTTGGGGACTGTGGATACTGAAGAGGGACAGCACTGCAGGCTGTGGCTGTCGGACAGGAGGTAGCCAGGACCAGCTGCATCAAGGGCCACCCTGTCCCCTCCTGGCGGAAACCAAAGCCACAGGTTCTGGACCAGGCAGACATGGCCTTCAACTGCTCGGGCAAGGCCAGGACTGGTGAGGAGCCTCACAGGATGAGGAGCCCATCCCCAAACTTCCACTGCACAGCAACCCAGCAACCAGACCCATCCATCTGCAGGTCAGTGCTCTGGGCCCTGGTGCACCCCCCTCCAAGGGCAGGGAGCCATGTGACTGGGCCAGGCCCACATCAGGAAAGCCTAACAAGGACCTAGGGACTCTTGTGGTCCGGTGACCCCCACCTAGTCCCCAGGAAACAGTTACCTCAAGGAGGAGAAACAGGGTGCTTGTCTGAGGGAGAGACCCAAGCCTGCCCTTGAAGACTCCCAAATGTGGAGACATGGTGGGTTTTCAGGAGCGCTACTTGGGGCCACAGACTGGACACTTCAGCTGCCCCCAGCGCTGCCCCCAGCCCTGCCAGAACAGTGCAAAGTGCCCAGCTAAATTGGATAGAGGTCGACAGCAAGGCATGTTTCAGCACAAGGGTAGCCCACACCATAGTACTGGAGGTACACTTACACTCGTAAACAATACTCAGTTCCACTGGCATCCTGCGTTTTTACTCAGATCTGGGCCCCTAGGCAGCCTCTACCGGAAGAAGAGGACCCCATGGGAAAGCAGCAGTCCTCCGCCCGTGTGCGTGTGCGGTGCTGGGAGGAGGGTCCCAGCGGCTCAGCCCCAGCAGTTTAAAATTCCTTCCAGGCCAGATCCCTAATCCTCCCGCGCACAAAGGCCGCCTTCTCCTGCCCTCCTGAGGGCCGTGGCAGTGCCACCAGGGCCTCGCTAAGCCCCTTTGAAGCCTCCGAGACCTCGCTGCAGGGGGTCCCGCCGCTATGCCAGCCACGCCAGCTATGTCGCCGGCCACGGCGCCCCCACTAATGCGGGCTAATCTGACTAATAAATAAACCCTCTGGGTGCACAGGCCCCACCAGCCTCTACCCAATCCGCCTAGCTGATCTTGATCGCGCTGGGGCCAGAACCCCCTCCACCCACACTCCCTGTTGCAAGGTGTGTGTGGGAGGGGCATATCCTACATACCATATTTGCATTTCACTGTCCCTGGGATCCACTAAGAGGTAGGAACTGGGACGGGTCCCCAAAATCTGTGGCTGGTCCCTAGGACTCGTGGTGGGCGCAGCGACCCCTGGAGGAAGTATGAGGCAGAGCGGCCCAGAGCCGGGTGCAGGGGACTCCCTCCCACTTCCGGGTCCCTCCTGCAAGGCCTCTGCCACTCTTCCTGTCCCAGCCTGAGCTTCTGAGTCTGTGTCACAGCTCAGCTGACATCACTGCTGGTGCACCTTCAGGCACCAGGCCACCGCTCCTGGGCCCAGAGCCTGCCGCCTGGTCCTGTCATGGAGGTGACCCCCCTCCCTGTGTTTGGTCCAAACACTCCCTTGACTGGCAGGGTGGGTGACTGCTGAGGGACAGGATGCAGGGCAGCAGGGCCCCACGACTCCTGGCTTATCTCCTTTAACGTGGCTTTCTGGCCAGGCAGCCTCATGGCTGGAGTTACCTTCCTGTGGAGAAAGGCAGCCCTGTCCTAGACCAGCCCTCTGGCTGACCAGCTGGGACCTACCAGCTCTAGGGACATGGGGAGGTCCAGGAGAAGGCCACGTGAGAAAACAGAAGCCAGGTGTCAGGGCAGCATGGCCACAGCCATCTTAGCCTGGCTGGGCCCAGGGGGGTGTGCAGTGATGCTGTGCAGGACAGGCAAGCAGAGGACAGACCTGGATCCCAGGGCCCTGGGCATCTGACATATGGGCTGGGATCCTCCTGCACCAGACTCATCTCTGTGTCCTGTAGAGGCCTGGCTGTGCCCTTGTCTCTGGGGACCCTTCTTGTCATCTTCCTGTGCCCACAGGTGGTGGCAGGAGATGCACATGTCACCAGATACCACTCTGCACCCCTATTAGCATCTGAAGAGCGATGTACCTGAGGTCTGAGTGGTCCTCAGGAGGGACAGCAGCATCACCCCACCCTTTCTGGTGATGAGGATTGGAACCAGGGCCTTCACAGTGAGCTGTGTCTCCAGTCCCATTTGAAAAAAAAAAATTTTTTTTTTTTTTGAGACAAAGTCTTGCTAGGTCAAAAAGTTGCCCAGGCTGGGCTTGAATTTTCAGTCCTCCCGCCTCGGGCTCCCAGGGTGCTGGAGTCACAGGTGTTTACCCGCACACCCTGCTTTTTTTTCCTTTTCTACTCTGAAGCTCTTAAGGCAGGGCAGCCTTGCACTGCCTGGAGTCCTGGGAAAGCCAGGGTGGGTCTCCTCTAACAGGGAGCTCCTCAGGTCTGCACTGTGCCACCTCTCTCCAGCCGGGGCTCCCCAAGATCTGGGCTGTGTTCCCCTGAAAGCAGTGGCTTCTTCCCTTAGACAAGCCTTACACCCGCTCTGCTGGCTCCCCTGACACAGGGGCATTCCATGCAGGACACCGTTCGTTACCCTCTGATGAATGAAGCCTGCTAAGAATAACTCAGCACTCACAGCCTCTAAAGGACATAGGTAGGGAGGCCAGGGCTGGCCGGGAGGATGGGCTCAACCCATTCCTTCAGCAGCACTTCCCAGATGCCTTCTGGCACTGCAGATGTGGGGAGTCCCTGGAAGCCCCCTCCCTTGCCATCCTTGCTGATAACAGCTACAGATTGTCCCTGAGACCCTCAGGACAGGATCATCAGCTCCCTCTGTCCTGGGGTCGAAGCTCCTTCTTCATGGAGCAGAGACCTGGAAATCAGGTGTGGGGCTTCTTCAGGCCCCAGGGTTAGACTTTGACACACACATGTGCACATCGATCCCCTCTAGGGCCTTGGACCACAGGGACTTCTTCTGGTCACACAATTGCCCCAAAGGCCAGTAGGCCAAAACCATGGTCCTGATAGCTCAAAGGCAGGAAAAGACCATTGGCTGCAGAGGCTGGGGGAGGAGAGTAAGAGGTGGAACTGAGGCCCTTAGACTTGGGTGGAAGTGTCTGGAGCGTCTCTGAAGGGTGAATTCAAGGTCAGCCTGGGCTATGCAGTGAGTTTAAGTGCAACCTGGGCTCCATAGCCACTCTTTTTCTTTTCTTTTTTTTTTTTGAGACAGGGTCTCGCTTTGTAGTTCAGGCTGGCCCTGTGCTCACTATGTAGCCCAGGCGAGCCTGGAACTCACAGCAATCCTGCTGCCTCTGCCTCCCGAGTGCTGGGATTACAGGCATGAGCCACCACACCCAGCACTGTGGTATGTGGTACTGGGGATTGAACTTGGGACCTTGGGTACTATTGAGCTAAATCCCTGACCCAGCACTCTGCCTTTAAAAAAAAAAAAAAAAAAAAACTAGATGTAAAGATGCCCTCTCTGCTAGAAGCCAGGGAGTTCATGGGGGGCAGAAAGGCAGAGGTCTCTTGGGGTCTTCATGGAGTCCTTTCCTGTGCCCAGGACAAGGGCAGAGTGGGGGTAAAGGCCAGGGAGTGGTCCCCCAAGAGACTCAGGGACCTTCATGGCCACTTACCTACCTAAAAAGGGATGGGCATGTAGCTTAGTGCAAAGGCCCTGAGTTCACTGCCCCAGTGCTGAGAGAAAAACAAATTTAAAAATAGTAAAACATTGTCATGATGTGGCCCAGACCCATCACGTGAGCTCCTGTTTTAAGCAAATCCAAGAGGAGCTAGTTTCAGAAGAGCTGTTGCTGGATTGACTGAATGAATGAATGAATGTTTAAATGAATGGATGGGTGGATTGTGAATGAATGGATAGAAGGATGAATGAATGCATGCGTGAAACATGACCCATGAGTACAACAGAGAATGTCACATGCGGAGCAGACAGCTGGAAACCTCTGACCTCGTCTCAGAACTGACTGTGACCCTGGCACTATGCCAACGGCAGCGCACACCCACACAGGAAAGCACCTTTGAATCACCCAGTCGGCTGCCTGGTGTGCGTGTCACATGGGGTGATACCCAAGATGACAGGAGAGGTGTCTGGAGGGTGCTCACCCTGACCTCAACCAGCACTGTCTTGAGCCCCTCACTGGAGTGACCCTGCTTGACAGCCTCTTCCTGAGGTCCCAGGTAGAGTTGACCGGTGCCTTCTTTGGCACTGGGCTGCTCTGCAGTGACAGGCTCTGAGCCCTTGTGGGCAGGTACAGAAGCCTAGAAGCATAACTAGCCCATGCCTAGCAATCTTGCCCCTCCGGCTCACTTGCCTCAGTTTCCCTTTACTAGTGCTTGAGGGTGTGAGGTGATCAGCAGTCTGTTGGGCTGGCGGAGTCACCTTGGAGGGGGGTTGTGTGCAGGACGGTGTAGAGGAGGAGCGGGAGCGCCCAGCAGAGGTAAGGAGAGCGTGCAGTGCCCGGAAGTCCCCCAGTCCGGTCCCGACTCAGACGTCTTCCATCCAATGCTCACGTCCTGCTCCGTCTCCAGCAGCCTGCTGTGGCCACTGACCCATTGGTGACTCAGCCAGCTGTGGGCATGGAGAGGAGAAAGTGGCCCTGCTGAGCTCATGCAATTAGCCCAGACGCCCCCTCACCACAGAGCGCCTCGCGGCTTCATGCACGCATGTCCCAGGCTGCCCTTCCCGACCGCAGCGTGGCTCCCGCTGCTTATTTTAGACTGACGCTGCCTCCTGAAATGTCAGCAGAGCGGCCCAGCCAGGGATCACCCAGCTCACCCTGTTCATTCAACCCAGGGGCCAGGGGATTCCAGAGTGTGAGCAATGGGTGCCTTGTGTCACACAGCACCTCTTCTGGGTGCTGCAAAGTGACAGCCCAACCACCCGGGACAGTGGGCTTCAGGCAGCCCTTCCCCGAGGGTCCTGGAGCCCACATCGATCTGAGCCCTGGATTACAAGCTACGCAGCAGCCTGCTCAGCTCCTCTCCCTGCCTCTCAGACCAGCTAACTGCGGTGTCTTCGTGGGCTGCTGTGAGCTCTGCTAGGGTTAGCGTGCGTGCGTTCCTGTGAGTGGAGTGGGGACAGGACACACTCAGACCTGCCAGCTAACACACAGGTGTTTGGTGGAGGCTTCCGGATGGAGCCCATTCACTTGTATCAGTTTCCTCACAGGGGGAGACCAGGCATCTAACCAGACATCTGGAAGAGCAATGTGGCACCTACCACCTGAGACCGCAGAGGCAGGGACGGCATTGAGGCCCACGGGAGATGAGGGAGCCTGGAGAAAGACCCTCTATAAAACCGGGGTCCCAGCCTCGAGCTCGCCAGGCAGCTGTGTGCACTAGCCCGGGACCCTGGCTGGCAGCTCTCCCCCCACTGCGCCCCTCACCCACCCGCCCCCCTCCCCCCCCACCCCCCCACCCCGCTAGAGGCTGGCTGTTTCAGGCACTGGAGCCGCCCCTGCACCCGGCTGACACCCCCTCCCACTCAGTCACGTGGCTCTGAGCCTCACACTCAGTGAGCTGTGGCCCCAGGACACGTACCGACTTGGGGTGTTCTCATTCCAGCCGGGGATGCTGGACCATGACTCAGTGAATTAACACGTGGCCTGATTCCCAGAACTAACCAGAGCTCTCACCGTGGAGCAGCTCCGCCTCACCTCCGAGGACGGCCACCCAACTCTGCAGCGTCCCATCCACCTTGCCATCTTTGGTCACCCTCCCTGACACAGCCCTGCTCCTCACCCAGCCCATCACCACCGTGCAGTGTAGACAGCCAACAGCACTTGCAGCCTCCTCACCAGGAGCCTTGTCACAAGCATTCTGTGCCACAGCCTCTGCTGATCAGGGGGAGCCCTCTCTACTCTCAGCTCATAGTTATCCCCCACCTACCCACCTACCCCTGCCGGGCCCAAGAACTGAGCAGCCCCATTGGGATCCTCTGCTCACTCCTCACATCGTAGATCAGTCCACACCTGGGGAAAACTGGAGCGCCTCTGATAGGACAGCCCAGTGCCACCGGGCCCCCCATTGTCCCACGGATGGCTGGGAAGCTAGACACACGTTCCGGCGTCGGCTGCTGGGACATTGCTTGAGCTCTGTGACTTTGTTCCCTGCTTCTCCTCCTCCTACCCCATGTGGTCCCTGCTGCCACCCAGAGAGGTCCAGAGTTTCTAAACCGAGGGTGTCTGAGGAGCCAGTGGTCTGGAGGAAATGGTCTCCAGTGTCTGAAACTCAGTGCCATCTTCTTAATGAGGGAAACACTGGCATGGGTGCCAGGGCCCAACATACTAACTGGCCCCTGGTATAGGCAGTTTGCCCAGGAAGCGCAGTACTGGCTCCTCCTGGGGACACTGATTCTAGTCCAAGTGCTCACTGTGTACGCATAGTAGCCAAGAGCAGGGCAGGAAAGAGATGAGCCTACCCAAGGTGCACAGCAAATCTGTCTTCCAGGGTCAGGTAAGGGGCCCCGGGGTGCGGATTCTTTTTTTTTAGGTTTCTTGAGACAGGGTCTCGCTTTGTGGTTCAGGCTGGCCCTCAGCTCAGCCTCAAACTCACATCACAGCAATCCTCCTGCCTCTGCCTCCCGAGTGCTGGGATTACAGGCGTGAGCCACCACGCCCGGCACTGTGGTATGTGGTACTGGTTGCTGCTGGGTGTGGGTCTCCACACCCAGTATTGTTATGTGGTTACCAGGGA
>PVIR01020370.1:0-30714 GCA_004026965.1 Petromus typicus
TTGACTGGCCTGGGTTAATCAACTGGTCCAGCTGACTATTAGAAGTGAGGAGCAGTAAACGTGTCAACCTCCTGAATGACGAAGCTGTGAGGTGCCTGCAGGTACCATCGTCATCACAGCTAGAGTTAACCGAATGCTGAGGAGCATTTGCAATGCCATGTGAGGCATGTTCCTATTATTCATGTTTTACAGGTGGGAAACACTGAGGGGCAGAGAGGTCCCCACACCTGTAGGTAGAACAGAGCAAATGAGTAGAAGAACCTCGGTTTTATGCCAGGAAGATCCCTCTGTTTCTCCCTAGTCTACACTGCGTCACGTGCTTCCTGTTTGGGAGGGGCAGCTGGTCTGAGAGTGAAGCCTACACTTGACTGGAGACAAGGCAGGTGTCCCCAGAAACTAGGTACTAGATGCATCATTTCCCTTCCTGGGCTGTGTTCCTGAGAGCTTAAAAAAAAGAAGAGTTTGCATTTGATTATTTGCAGTCAAAAGCCTGACCTAAAACCCACATAGAATCTCTTTTCACCTTCTCCCAGGGTCTGTGTACAGCAGAATGGGGAGAATGAAAAGCCACAAATCTATAGTATTCAGAGTCCCTGAGAACCCAAACTCTACACATCTGACTAAAAAATGCTGCTTTTCATTTGGCGTTTTAGCTGGCTAAAAGGTCGGCGCCCAAATCCTTCCCTTCTGCCATGCATACATCTGTGGGTTGAGATAGTGACAGCCAGGGATACTGTCAGCGTTCCTGGCCACTCTGTGTCTATAGCTGCGGAAAGAGGCTCAGCCCGAGAACCTGACGAACCCGAAGGACCGACAGGTGAGAATCATCCTTGTCACTAATGACCCAGGAGGAAAGTGAAAGCACCAAGCCGAATGTGTGGGCTGGCCACCCCTGTAGAGGGCACGAATGCCAGCCAGGAGGAAGGGGACATGACCCATTTTCCTGATGTCACTTGGAAGTGTGGCGTGCCTGCCTGCCAGCTAACATGGAGATTTGTTTTCTGTGTTAACAGCTGGCCACTAGGTCTTACACTCTGGGAAGCCTCATCTGAGGGGAGAGTTTGTGTTGGCTTTGTAAGTCTGGCACGCAGGCTGTTGGCTGTAGAAGGAGACAAATTTTCTCTAAAGCCCAGATCTGTGCAATCTCCTCCAGATGTGTATCTATGGGCAGTCACTCCCCTTGTTGGCACCATCTGCCCCACAGAACTGTCACATGTGCGGCTGCAGTGCAGACGGAGCTGGGTGTCTGGTGCACTGAAGGGAGGGCTGGAACAAAGCCAGCTGAGTTGAGTTCAAGGGCAGGAGGAAGGGTCCACAACTTATCAGGTGACTACATGGCTGAGGGATGAGGAGCAAGGGCCCAGAGTTCAACTGTCCAGATTCAAATCCTACCTACTCCCTTTTAACGAGAAGCTCTTGGTGAGTTTTTAAACCTCATTGCGATTTGTTTATCTTCCTTGTGACGTGGGAGTGTTAGCAACAGAGCCCATTACACAGGCTCATCATGAGAAATATGTGAGTTTGCCCACCTGTGAATAAGAGCAGTGCTTTGTAGGTGAAAGCCAGGCTTTCACTTAAATTCAACCAGGCTTGCTGATTGTGACTCCACCTCATCATTACTCCACCTCAGCCAAAAGCAGGACTGCCTTTTCAGTCAATCTACAATGACCCGCCTCTGCGCATGCTCCATCCAATCCGAGACCATCCCCACTTGTATGTTTGCACCCTCTACCATTTACTATAACAGTGATTGTATTTTGCATTAAAGATGGAACAATTCTTGAAATGCTCCCCGGAATCTACGTGCTCACCTTCGCTGTCTGGGCCTCCAAACCTGATCCTCGGCTGTACCACTAAGATGCCAAGGATGACAACGGTGCTTCACTCAGCATCAGGGGTCACCATGGCCATGGGCAAAGCCCTGCTGCACTGTGCATCCTTCACATCTCACAAGGAGCCTTCAAGTCCTGCAGAGAGTGGAGACCTGAAGATGAGGGTTCCCTGCTCTGGGCCTTATAAACATTGTAGATCTCCACAGTCATAGGTACAGACTATGCCTTTCTCAGCACCAGGTCTTGTGCCACATGCTTATGCGCGTTGTGTACTAACAGTGAACATAAGCAACAAGCACCCTCTGAGGAAAGTGACTCCAACAGCCTCATTTCAGAGAAGGAAATGGGATGAGACTACACAGCCTGACTCAGGTCACAGAGCTTCTAGTCCATACAGCTCTCTAACCCAGTCTTCACTCTCCAATCCAGTTTCAGGTCAATGAGGAATGGGTGTCTGCAGTATTCCCAAACATGGGATACTGGGTTCTTGTGGGCTGAACCCAGCCCATTTTACCTCCTACCCACCCCACAGGTCTTACATGGTGCCTAATGAGAGGCCTCCCACTCAGTCATCCCAGACCCCAGGTGTTTTCTTCTTGTGGTTTTTGGGTCCTTTTCATCCCTATGGCTTCCAGTACCCAGTGCAGAGAAGTAGTCACTGAGGAGGACTTTTTAAGCCAGGCCCAGAAGAAGCTTTGGTGCAGGGTTGTCCTGGGCATGGGATCAGCCAGCTCACCTGAGGGGAAGCAACCCTGGCCTGTAGCCCTTGCCATGCTGATGTAAATGTCTGATTGAGCACAATCACAAGCTAATGGCAGTTTCACAACCAGTTCCCAACGTTCCCAAACATCAGCCTTTGAGCTTGCTGAGCCAGCCCTGTGGACTCGCTGCCTCATCTCAGCCACATTCCATGAACTCTGGTGCAGCCACTGGGGCCCACCACGCAGCAAGTGAGGCTGGGGACAGTCAGGCAGATGTGTGGCTGGAAGGGAAAGGAAGCAGGTTCCGGGGGTGACATGGCATAGCAGCCTTTCCACATCTGGAAGGGTGGGCTGGCTCTGGTGCCTAAAGTCAGCTTCAGCAGCTTCAGGACAAACTGGTGCTGCAGCCCTGCTGGGGCTGAGGTCTTTCATCTAGCTGCCCTGGCTGTCCAGAACCAAGCCCAGCTCTGCTCTGCCTGGAAGCAAAAGAGAGATGCCCACAGAGGGCAAGGAAGCAGGCCAGGAAGGGAAAAGCAAGGCCCTTTCCCATGGCCATGTCCACCCTCAGAAGGAACAGGAAGAGAAGTTACATTCACACACTGATTTCCCTCTCAGCGTCACCAGCAGAAGATGCAGCTTGATGCTGTTTTGGAAACCGAGCAATCAAGTGGTCAAGGAACAGGACTCGGAATAGAAGAGGGGAAGCAGGAGGGCTCAGCCCCACTGAAGAGAACCTGCCGGCAAAGACACAGGCTGAGATCTGCGTCCACCAGCTCCTACCCCTATTTGTTATGGTGCTATTGACTCCCTACACTTCAGGCTGCCTGGCATGTGGACTGTGTGAACCCTCACAGACTCTATAAAAGGCATGGAAGTGGCGAACCAAGGGACACACTTGAGGTAGCATGTATCAATATACATGGGAACCCCTTCTCTCAAGCTTCTGGTGTATGTAGGGGACACCCAGAACAACTACCTCTAGTAACTTCCACCAAAGGTCATGGGTCATTTCAAGAATGACCAGACCCTCTGGTATCTCTGGCGGAGGTGGGGAGGGTTAAAAGCTGCAGTAGGCACTTGCCAAGGATGGGAGTATCAGAAGTAAGTTTGGCTAAAAGGGACCAGAATGTGGGTGCCCATTCTCATCCGAGCTCACGGGAAACTCTGCACAGAATCCTGTTTGCTCTTCCAACAGGTGCTTGTGGAGCCTGCTCTGCAGGAGCCCTACCCAAGGCACTGAAGAGACGGTGCTGATCAGGTAGATTGCATTTGAATTCTGTAGTAGTGAGTGAGGCCAAGTAAAGAATCTTAAAGATAGAAAGAATGGAAGATATAGGGAGGAAGAAGGAGAGCCAGGAGGAGTGTTAGGCCATCGCTTTTTCTGTCTGTCTTTCTGCTTGCTTCTCAGCTGCCATAAGGTAAATAGGCTTCCTCAGCACGCATTCCCACCATCATGTACTGTGTCACTACAGCCGTAAGTAATTGTCTCATGCAACCATGACCTGATACCTCTGAAACCATGGACCAAAATAAACCTTTCTTCTTTGTAAGTTGGTTGTTCCAGGTATTTTTGTCATAGTGACAAGAAACAAACACCAAGTCCTATGTTGGGTATGAATGGTGAGGCCTGTGTATCTGCACTGTGCTCCCCACTGGCTGGGAAGAGCATGATGTAGATATTAAAGGTGTTGCACCTGGATGCTGTTGTGGAGCTTCACTTATAGTGGAGTGGGAGTTCTACTTTGAAGGGAGGGGTAATTGGCTTCCCTCCATGGCTGCCAAAGAGAGACCTGGCCACCACCCTTTCGCCTGGTTCATGCCCTGCTTCATAGAGATGGATATGAGATTCCTGTGAGAGAATAGACTATGCCTTTTATTCCTTTGCCACATCCCACACTACTGAATTCTGTGGTAAGTGGATGTTTGAATTTGTTACACATTCATTCACTTAACATGTGTTTACTGAGAAGATAGCCTGTGACAGGTAACATGCTGGCCACTGGGATTTGAAACAGAGGCCAGACAGATGTTAAATCTGCTCCCACAGTACAGTGGCAGGGAAGACAGTCATAGTAATGAGGTAAAGAGGAGGATGACTATGGTGGTTATTACAATGGGGGCGGTGATAGTGGGGATAGTAGTGATGATGGTGACCGTGGTGGTAGTGATGATGATGATGATGATGACGATGATAAAGATGCAGTAGTGGTGGTGGTGATGGTAGTAACTATGTTGATGGTGTTGGTGGTGGAGCTGGTGGTGATTTATGGTAATCGTGGTGGTGTGTGATTCACAGATCACAGATTCATTCTTGAGGGTCAAGGTAGGAAATTATTACCTTTCATTCCAGCTTTTATGCAACTGATTCTTGGGAACAAGTTGTGGGACAAAGGGACAACATGGTGTGAGAGTAACATGAGTAAAGGTGTAAAGGTGGGGTCAGCAGAATACCACAGAAAACAGATAATCCGGTTCTCTAAGGCATTGGGTGGGATGAAGAGTGCGGTGCAAACATAGGAAGCTGGAGCCATGTATAGCAAGCATGGGGTATTACATTCCTAAGCCGAGGATCTGCTCATCTGGGAGCAGGACCTGATGATAGAGCTTCAGCTAGACAGTGGCTGGATCTGAGATGTGTCTGGGAAGGTAACTCTGGCTGTAGCCCTTAAGACAGAGGATGGAGTCATAGAAACCAAACCCAGGGAGATAAGCCAGAGACAGAGATGAGGCACTGCAAGCATGGGAAAGTGCCAGAGCATGAGGATGGAAAACTCCCAGGAAAGTGTGAGAAGCTCATAGCACATGGCAGCATTCTGGTCATCTCTGGAGAGCCGTCAATGTGATATCTGAATATTAATAACACACAGAGCCTTGCATTAGATATCACTGACTTTAGGTAAAAACAACCTACAAGTGTGAGTTGTTGTCCATGTAAAAGAGGCTCCAGGAACCTGCCTACCCCCTTCCACCACATGAGGATGTAACAAGTCCTCATCTATGAGAAATAGGCCCTCATGACCTTGGTAGTGACTTGACCTCGGACTTCCTGGCCCTAGAGCTGTGAGAAGTATTCATTGCTTACACTGCCTGCCCCATGTATGTTTTAGTGACTTGATTTAAGGTACAAGTGTACATCTCTCTTTTATCACTTCCTACCATTTTCAGACTGGCTGAAAAATTCTGACTGATGCCTCCTACACAGAAAGTACCCAGAAGTTTCCATGGAACCTTCAGTGAGCTCTCCTCTGAGACAGCAAGATCTTTGATTTCAGCCTCCTCATTCATCCAACACATGTGACGTACCTGTGATGTACCAGATGCTATGCTAGGACAGAGGCACCAGAGATGGTCATGCCAAACTCTCTTACCACCAGAGATTAATTCAGCCTCATTGGAAAATGAGACATGGATAGTTATTACCCAAGATGCTTCATTCTGCCTGGGCCAAGATGGGCAATCACGAGAGAGAAGGTACTTGGAGAAAGGGTGGAAACTGGCCAGAGAATGAAAGGTGGAAGCTTTTCTAGGCAGAGGAACAGTCATATGGGAAGGTAATGAAGGAAGACAGAAATAAGCTGTATCCACCAAAACCACAAACCTATTACATGTTCCAGGACAAACTCTCGTCTCTTCCTACCACTGTCTGGAAACTGAGTTTTCTCCAAACCTGAGGCTTTTGGGTTTTTATTTCATAATTTTCTTATAGTAATAGGGACTTTAAATTCCAGGCTTACCTATTTCCTCTTAGAGTTAACATTTCACTTTGTGTGAGCTGCCTTCAATTAGTTGGGTGGCAGCAGTGTTCATAGAAGTGCCACCATCTTGACAGCCAGCCTCACTTCCACTTCACAGACTGTGGCCTGGGCCCTGATCTACTCTCTAAAATATTTAACTGCCTAAGGTGAACCAGAGCCACCAAGAGTAGGCTTCAGCCCTGGGCTCAGACTGGCTGTTCTGTGCCAGGGCACTCTTAAAGCCAGCTCTTTTGTTAGAGATCAAATATTAATAGAAAGGGTGAATAATTCATCGTGAATGCCTGAGAAGCCCAGAGGAAATCCCCAAGAGGAGATTTTGGTGCACCAGTGAGTCTATAGATCTAGAGCTTTCCACAAGTTCAAAGCGAGAGATGCTGGTTCAGAAGAAGGGCTCTGGGGCCAGGCCACCTACATCTGAAACCAGCTCCACCAAATGCCCACTGGCCAAGTGTCTTTTCTGTGCCCTAGAGGCCCATGTCCACTCTCCCACTCTGCTGTGTGCTCCACCAGACTGAGACCAATGGACTGTTGCAGCAGACACCTGGACCTCCACCTTCTGGTGGGTTCAAGCCATAGGAAGCTGTGCAGAGACTTGAGGAGTAGAGAAGAGGCATGCTGTGGATGTCCTGCAGCTCCCTACGTTTTTGGTGGACCACCAAAAGCCACATCTCTTGGGTGGCTTCTCCATATAGCTCTCTCTTGTTCTGGTGACCACCTCATTTCCACCCCTTCAGACATAGGGGTAGCCAACAGCCCTCAGAGTTACCACCCTCCAGCTACTCACTATTACATTGCCATTTTTGAAGGTTAAAAATGATCAGGTATTGGTCATCTCCATCCCAATTTGATAAGTTGCTCTCTTATCAAAGCTTCCTTTTTTTTAGTGTGCTACCATTTTCTACTAAAGCCTTGATTGATACAGAAACTGGGTGACCTTGAGCTGTACCGCAGTTTCCTCAAACACAAGATGGAAATGACAGTCATAGAATCCAGCTTAGAGAACTGTTTTAAGGGTGAAATAATCTAATGCATGGAAGGGGGTAAAACAATACCTGGTGACTCACATGTCTTCAGTCAGGGGAATAGAGTGAAAGCACGAACTGTCTTCCAAGGGAAATTTAAATAATCATGACCTAATGTAGGAAACAAGAAATTTGGGGCCAAAAGATTTTGTTTAACTTTGACTTTCCTACTCACTCTCTGTATCATGAAGAGCAGACTGTTTTACAGCTGTTATTCAGTCTTGGGCAAATGAGGATAATTGCACCCATGTCCCAGGGGAAGAATTAAATAAAATACAGTAATAAAAATGGATAGTACACATAACTTCCTCCATATATTGTAGTTTTGCCTTTATAGGACCAGTCTTTTACTTCTGATACCAAGTTCACTTCCATTTTGGGGGCTGGAGGGAGCTCTCCGCGGTACTGATCCGTTTTCCTGTTGCTTGTACCCTCCATCCTCTGTCAAGATGAGTATTGGATGAAACACAGGTGTTGCCTCCATAACATAACCCACCAAAGACTTTCCCCACTGCACACTGCATGTGTAGTATATCCAAACCACAAAAAAGGCAACTGGGGAAGGATTGGGTGCAAGGGGACTATTTTTGAAAACCCAGAGTTGTAATGGGAAGCAAGACAGTGAAAATAATGATAGAAAAGAATATTAAGAACACCATGACAACAGTAGGAGTACTATGAAACAGCGAGGAGCCACATGCAATAGTGATTAAGAATGTAGCTCTCAGGGCCAGACACTTGACTTCAAATCCTAGCTCTATACAACTTGAACAAGTCACTAAAATTCTTGGGAATTCTTCATCTACAAACAGATTGAGAAAGTGGTACCTACCTTGTCGTATCATTATGATTATTGAGTTGATTTGAGATTCTTGGTAAGTAATCAATAGTAATGACTTATCACTCTAAATTCCAGTCAAATACACAGAAAAAGTATTTAGAGTGTCTGCCACACAGGAAACGATAAACAGTTTTTAGCACAGGGTAAGTATCTTTCAGCACAATTTTTAAGCAACATCGGCTGAAGCACTACACATACATTATTGCTAAACATCCTAACAATGCACCGAAACTAATTACTAACATAAATTGCACTTCCTGTCCTGGGCACTGGGAGGCTCTACATATACCATCTTGATTAACATTATATAATAGCTTCTCTTTCATCTTTATTTCACAAATAAGAGTCAAGGACAACAAGTACCTGATTTTTAGCCCAAACTTACCTCAACCCCAAGCCTCCTTGCCTAAATGTTCTGAGTAAAGCCATCTCTATCCAACAAAGATAAATGGTACTCAGTCTCTTCCTGTTCTAGGAAGTTTTGCTACAGGTTTAGAAGCCCTGGGCCTTCATCCCTAGCAGACTTCTGATTTTTTCCTTTGGGAAATAGCCTCAATCCTAAAAGGAACCAGGGGTGCAATACAAGATGGGCCCATCTCACATACTCTTGGGCATCCTACTGAAGGGTTGAGAATCACTCTCATCCTCCTCTCTGTTTAGTCACTTAGCTTCCACATGGCACCCAGAGCCCCCATCCAATCCTCCTCCTGGTTCCGAGGGTCTCCTTCCTTCGTGGCCATGCTCTGGGGCTCGTTCTGACACTGGGTTGCTGAGTCACCTGCGCCAAATCATTTCTTACATAGAGCCCCATTTCTTCATCTTTGTTTTGGGGATTATGACCACTGTCCTGATTCTCTCCGAAGTGATAGTGCAAATAAGAGTTCAGATGTTTTTAATAAGCTGCAAAGTCATTTTCTCACTCACAAGTCACTGTCATTCTCTCTAGGAGCAAGGGGCCATCAGGCAGCCCTTGGTGGCACCTGCTGCTATCCCACACAAATGAAGGCTTTTCCTCCTGTCTCAGATACCACTTGCTACAAGATGTACGGCTCCCTGAGTTGGCTTCCTCCAATCATAGGCTGTTGTGTTCATTTCCTTACAAATAAGCTGCTCTCTCAAGGGTGTGGACTCCCAGATTTAAATTTCCAAACCGATTCACTGAGAGGCTGGAATAAAATGTAAATCCCTGTCTCTGAGAAGGAAGTGTTATGTATGCACATCGTATGCATAATCATTGCTGCAGTGATAAATGTACTGCATGTGTAAATAATTTTTATGTGTGCAGCACACAAGTGGCTGAGAGCACTGAATGCTAAGTTCCAACCCTGTCTTCACCATGCACTTAGCTTAGCAGGCAGGTCTCAGAATTTTGTGCCTGGCATTGTTACTTTCTTTTCTAAACTGGCAATAATAAATGCCCACCTCACAGGCTCCAGTGAGAATTGAATGAGCTTATAAATGGAAAATCCTGAGGTCAGAATTTGAAGCTCTTGTTACTGCAGTGTGGTGTATGTATGAGGTTGGGCTAGGTAGGTGGCTAGTAGGGGCTTCATGATTTCTCTCTGGGTTAGTTCCTCACCCTCAATATCTGTGCTTTGCTTAACTTGGTTCAGGCACCATCTCCACCTGGAAGCCCCCCTTTTCTCCCTTGCATTATAGCATCTAGTCTTTCCAAGTGGCAGAGGCTTGTGACAGACAGGCCATGGTGTCCCTGGCTCTACACAGAGCATTCTGGGCACAAAATGGATGCTTTTAATCTACAAGAGTTAAAATAAACTGAATTTATCTGAATTAGAATCATAACTGCCTTCAAATCTAAAGCAATTTGCGAGTTGAAGTCACATGCCTGGGGAGAAACAGCCACATGGAAAGAAAATCAGCAAAATCTGACCCCTCCCTTTCCAGAAGAGGCGATAAGATTCTTCCCTTTAAAAAGAAATTAATTCCACCAAAAATAAATACCCTATGTGCTTCCCAAGGAGACCATTAGTGAATCACCCAGCAGCAGGGGTTTCTTCCTCGGAGAGCTCGCGGACTCACTGCCGAAGACCCTCATGTAGCACAGCCCGGCCTGAGTGATGGCTGGCAATTACAGGAGGCTGAACATTTCCGCAGCTCAGATGGGTTCTCAAAAGCTGCAGGATGCTGTTTCTCTTTCCTTTAAACTGTTTATTAAAATACAAAGCAAAACCCACCAAGGGAACATTTTTCTGCTTCTGCCTCCAATTAGCCAGCTATTTCCATGTTGAAGTTTTAACTGCTTTAGCAACATGTCTGTATGTATGCTCAGCAGATAGAGGGCCCCCCTGTCCTGCAGGGATCTGTGGGCTTCGGAAGTTGGAATCAGTCAGATTCAGATACCAGATCTCCCACCAACTAGCTGTGAGATCATGAATGGGTCACTTCTCAACCTTTGGGGATTCAAAGTCAAAAACAGCAGGCAGTGTTGGCTGTCCACAAGGTGCAGGGGCTCATGGGATATGGTAAGTGTGTGGGTGGCCAGCTCACCAGAGAAGGAAGGCACTGGGGGCAGCTGCCAAACATCTGCTGCCACCATAAAGCCCTCAGCCCTTCACTATCAGAAGCCCATTCTGCCCAGGATATGGGTGGCCATGGACATAAAGAGACATAGTTTGCCCAGTTCTAGGGCACAAATCCTAAATAATGCATGCCACCATGAGAAATCTACTCCTCTTGCATGACCCACTTAAGAAAGAATATAGGGCACAATGTATTGGCCGATGAGGGAAAACATGCAGGGAAACCTTCTGAAGAGCTTCCAGCCAAGTATCACCACTGTCAAAGGGAAGAAACCTTAGGAGTAAGGATATCAGTGTAATAGATGTTTCTGTTATTGACTCTTGGTGTCTACTTGTGATGTCCGGGAGTGCTGCAGCCATTCTGTGACCATGAGGGGCATCACCTGAGAACAGAAGTCACCTCACAAAAATGATGGAGCAGAAAGATTAAAAGGACCCAGGACCTCAGAGTGACTCATTATTGAGCTTCTAGATTAACTATGTTGTTTCTGGATCCATTCTAATTTCTGAGATGCAAAACAATTGTTATCCTTTCTTGTTTAAGCTACTTTTAATGAAGCCATCTATTACATGCAACCAAAACCAGCCTAATATGAAAAATCCACCTGTAGCATATTTTATCACAGGAATTTCATCTATCTCTCTTCCTAGGGAGCCAGGACTCAGGAAATCATTAATGAACACTGTTCCACACACATAGCTTATGGTCTCAAAGGCCTTAAATGTAATACAAAGTATGATAATAATATTTTTTTAAATAAGAGAATTATTTTCTTCTCAAACCATGTAAGCCTAATGTTCAAGTCCCAGCTATCCTGAGGATAGGGTGGTATTTATGGACATCAGAACTCTCAGATGCAACCTGGTTTAAATGGAAGAGGAACTTATTAAAGATTGTTGAGAGCACCTACAGTCCCAAGAGGACCAGTAGTCAGGGCTGAGGCCATATGCCTGGGAGCCGTGCCCAGTGCTCTTCCATCTCTCTGCTTACTGAGAGCTCCCCGTGGGCTCTGCTGAAGCCAAGCCATGGGTCCAGGCTGTCAGTCCTCAGGAAGAGTCCACCCAGGGCTGGCTACTTTGGGTTTCTTTCATATTAGAGCTCTGCATGGTACCATGATGGCTAGATCTAGGCCACACTCTCAGCTTCACAAATATCTAGAAAATGACTCAAGGAATTGTTTTTTCTTAGTTTTGTTTTTGAAACAGGGTCTTGCTTTATAGTTCAAGTTGGCTCTGAACTCACTGTGTCGCCCAGGCTGGCCTTGAACTCATGGCAATTCTCCTGCGTCTGCCTCCCCAGTGCTGGGATTACAGGTGTGAACCACCATGCTCAGTGCAAGGAATTTCATCTAAGGAAAAGTGTTCAAAATATTGAATAATATGATAAAAGTCCATCACGCCATCTTTTCAAGGCTGGCTGGAAAACTCCTTTTGAATGAGCTGAAAGTTTTGGATGCCAGCAGGTAGTAACTGGTCAGTCACCGAAGAGGACATCTGGAGACCAAAGATCATGTTTTGTTCCACCACTAGCCAATGTGGTCCACATAACTTCTTGGCCATAGATGGTGGCCTGGGAAACTCCCTGGAGACCCAAAGGAGCCAGCCTTGGACCTCAGATGTCAAAGGCCACCAGCTGGCTGGTGACCTTGAGGGTGGTGTGACCTTTCTGGGGTCCTTTGTCACCACACATTTGGAAGGTGGCTTAGTCCAGCAGGGCCTAGGTGTTCTTACCACTTTATTCCTCCTCCCTAAAGGGATACCACATAGTTGTCTTTTCAGAATACTTATCACTTCTGTAGCAGTCATTCCTCATTTACAGTTTTTTTCTTTTGCAAGAATCACCAAGAAGGAGAGAGAGAGAGAAAGAGAGAGAGAGAGAGAGAGAGAGAGAGAGAGAGGAGAGAGAGAAGCAGCCTCCCCAAGCAATCTGATGCTCAAGCTTTAGTCAACTTGCACCAAATATTTCTCAAATTAAAAGTGACCGAGGAGTGTTTTTGCAAACAGAGCACCACGTCAACACCTTCTAATAATACAACAATCTCTCCCCAAAGACGTGCCGCCGACCTGTGGCAACAGCTGCCCGCTGACTCATCCACCCCCAAAGACCACAGTGGGCCTTGAGTGGCAGCGCCTGCTGGCTGCGCACGGCACTGCCCTCCCTCCAGCGTGTCAGGTACACTTTGCACAGCTCCCAGAAGCCCATCAGCTCTTTGGGAGAACTCAGCCCCTGGTCCTACAAGCAATCACAAAGACCAGCTCTTCCGTTCTTCATTCAGGAGAACGGCAGCTTTGACACCTCACCATGTCTACCCAGCAGCTAGTGCGAGGTTGTGAGCCCTCCTGTGTCTCTTCCACTCTGGATAAGCTTCTCTTTGTCTTTCCAGGACTCTGTTTCCCCATGCTACAAAATGGGTACTAAAAAGCATGTGCCTTAAAGAATTAGCAGGTCAATAGGCACAGAAGCGTCTAGTCTCCTGCCGGGCACTTAGTAGGTGTCTTGTAAATGTCACTGTCCCCTTCTTTTCAATGCCTTCTTACAACCTGTGTGCCATCTCTTTCTAGGGTGCTCTCGGGCCCAGGGAAGTAGCCACCCCCTAAAAGGCCCTCCCTCCGGATCTGACTCTTGAACCCTGCAAGGTTCTTTCCAGAGCTGATGTGCCAGGATCGCTGGTCTCCTCAGACCCGTCCTCTGCTCTGACTCTGGCCCCAGGATCTCTGCCGTGCACAGCACTGAGCAGCCACCTTTCTGAATGGTCCAGACAGACAGTTCAAACCACTGACTGAATTAAGACAGAAAGAATGATGTAAATAGTGAATTGCGGTAACTTTCAGTGTTGTGTGGTGGAGCCCCATCCACAGGATTCATGATGCCTTTGATTCTATGAGGCACACATGAACATGTACACACACATGCACACATACACACACACATACATGCATACATACACACAAACCCATGAGGTTGGGCGCCCCCAGATCTGGGAGTCCTTTATGTCCTAGCTGGCTCCGTGATCCGAGCTCATTGAGATGGAGGTCCTGTGTTTCCGGCTCATGTGCACAGGTCGCAGTGAGGCTCTGGGATTCGGCTCTTTCAGCGTCACCTTCTTCTCACAACACACCAGTGTTTGTTGTGTGTAGCTTATGCATCAGTCATGCTGGTGGGTCCTACAACAATAGCATTCAGTCCCTGCCACACCCAGGTCCCAGAACTGCTCCGTTCCTAGGAGGAGAAACTGAGGCACAGCCCAGAAATGGCCAAAGAGCTAAGCTGTGCACTAGCCATCCCACTGTGCCTTGACCTTCCCACCAGCCACAGGGAAGCAGGTGAACTTCAGGAAGAGAGAATGCTTGGTTCACTGCAACCGTTGGAAGCACAAGTCAGGGGCTACCACCCTGAAAGTGATGCTTGGGAAGCAAGATGAAGATCAATCTTTGTGCTTCCTTCCCGTGTGAGTAAGGGTTCACCAGGCTGTGTGGTAGAGAATTCAGCTCCAATGCCTTGGAGCCAGACAGACTCAAGGCATCACTCCCAACTCTCGCAGTGCTGTCCTTGGACACAAGTACCTGTCCTGTGTGAAACTCAGTTTTCCTGTCTGTAAGATGGGCCTCTGTGTGGACAGCAGCCACTGTGAAGATTAAAGTCACGAAGGGCTGAGCAGGGTGCCTACTGTGCAGAGTCTGCCTGGTGGTTCCTGCAGTGGCTGGAATGTACTTCTGCCCTGAGTCACAAAATGGAATCAGACAGCCAGCCTAAAACTGAAGGAGTTAGCTAGGTGCAGTGGCACACACCTGTGATCTCAGCACCTCCAATGACTGACACAGCAGGATCACAAGCTTAAGTCCAGGCTGGACAACTTGCAAGACTCAGTCACAAAAGTGAAAAAGGGCCGAGATGTAACTTGGTGCAAAGGCCCAGGGTTCCATCCCCAGGAATGAAAGTTAAGATGAATTTCCTTAAGTTGTAAAGGGGAGCTTCATCCCCCAAGTTTCTTCTTGTTTAGCTCTTCTTTCCTGCTTCCTCTTTCTCCTCTCTCTACCTGGCAGAAAAGAAACTGATCTAAAAAAAGAAGAAGAAGAATGCCACCCTTGGCATCTTCTCTGTCCTTTTCTACCAGCTGCCGTTACCATGGTAACCCAAAGCCTTTTGCTTCCCTCCTTTTGCTGGGCCCTCTCCTTGCACACTGGTGTGTGGCTGGTCTTTTCCCGGTGCCCAGAAAGCTATGTATAGGATTCCTCTGTTCTCCTTTAAATTTTCGACCCAGCTCTGCATCCTTCCCACTTTGTTTCTCATACTGAAGGAGCGGCTGCCCACAGCAGCTGCCCACAGCAGTCACTCATGCACTCTTCACATTTCTGTGGCAGATCTATTAGGTGCCAGCATTGTGCCAAAGGGAAATCTGCCCATATTATGTGATTTTAAAAGGCCCGTCCTTACACAGAAAGGGAAATTGAGGCCCAGGGAGGAAAGGAGGCTACACAGCTAGCAGCAGAGCCTCTGTCTGGACCGAAGGTCCTCCTTTCTGGGTGAATGCAGTGATTTTGTGGTCACTGCCCTTGCCAGTCCCCAAAGCTTTCTATTAGCAAATAAGGTTACAGCTTGGGCCCTGGGCCTGGGCGCAGCTGGCTTGTTTCCTGTGTTCCCTGGCTCCAGCTGAGGCTGGGGAGTCAGGCTCAGCCCTGCTTAGAAAGAGCTTCCTGACACGCAAATGCAGGGCTCTGTACTGCACAGACTTCCAGGTGTGCAGAGACCTCCCCATCGCCACCTGCTTCCTCACCAGTGCACAGCTGGCGCCACTGTGGCTCTGTCCTGCTTACCTGCCGGCAACATCTGTGTGCTGACATCACCGGGCTGGCCACCACTTCCGGCGGTGCTCTGCTTATTAAAATGCACCTGCCGTCCTCCTCTCCTGCACCACGAAGAGGTTGGCTCAGCAGCCTAGACTCCACCTGCTCGGGAAAGGGAGAGAAGGAGGAAAGGGACACACATTTTACAGAAATTAACATGCAACAAAACACCAGCTCCGGCACCTTAAGATGACTGCTCAGAGGCAGGTGACACTCCAGGGCTCTAGTCAAGCCGCGATGTTTCTTGATGAGTGTGTGTTGCCAAAGGCGGCCTCAGGGAGGTGGGGGCGAGCCCCGCGGGTCAGGCCCAGGCACACAGCTCCGTCACCACCGTCAGCGTCACGTACTCAGTGCACCCACTACACCAGGTCCTTCCCGGGATGCACCATGTCCAGCTTTACTGACCCATGTTGTGGCTTCTCTGTCCTTCTCTCCCTTTTCTCACCTCCCTGCTTCTCAGGAGCAGCTACTTTCAGTTCTCCAGGCAGGCGTTTCTAGACTCACCTTCTTACAGACAGACAATGCATTCACAGTGTCTGCTCATGGCTTTTCAGGCAACCTTCCACTGTGGAAACAAAGCCTCTCTCACCAGCTCCTGTGCCCACCATGTGCATATGCCCTACCTTCACGCTCCCAGAGGACTGTGTGGTCATCTTATTTTGATCAGCAGGGGCCTTGCTCAGTTGCGTGTGTGAAGCTGCACCAAGACAAGCCGGGTCTGGGTCTGTTGTCCTTGGAGTGGGGGCGATGGGAGCGTACTCAGCTGGTGGCCTCACTGCTGTCCCTTGGGGCCCATCGTCATGGTGTAAAGGCCTCATGTCTACAGCCAGTGAGTGACTCAGCCCAGGTCACTCCAGCAAGACGCAGCACAGCTACTGCAATGTCTTCCACTGGGGAAACTAGCGCCAGTTGCTCCTGCCCAAGAACCTCATTGTGAGCCAGGCTCTTCCCACAGTGCTCCCCAACTCACCCAGAGCCCTGCACTGCTCTGCGGTCCACATGCTCCACCCCTTTCTCCTGCCTGTCCATGTTAGGTTTGGAAGCAGTTCTTTTCATAGTGAGTCCCACTTTTTTTTTTAGGCATCCTTCTCTATGAGAGAAGATAATTGTTAAGGAGAGTGTGGAGGGCTGGGGATTTAGCTCAGTGGTTCCGGCACCTGTCTTGCAAGCTCAAGGACCTGGGTTCAGTCCCCTGGTAACCACATACAATACTGGGCGTGGAGACTCACCCCAGCAGCAATCAGTACCACATATCACAATGCCAGGCGTGGTGGCTCACGCCTGTAATCCCAGCACTCAGGAGGCAGAGGCAGGAGGATTGCTATGATGTGAGTTTGAGGCTGAGCTCAGGGCCAGCCTGAACTACAAAGTGAGAGCCTGTCTCAAAAGAAAAAAGGAGACTGTGGAGCCTTTATTAGAAGTCTACTTCCCTCTGCATAGCTTCTGTTTTCTTGTGGATTTTTGTTTGTTGGGTAGTTTTAGTGTGAGCGCATTTCCCAGATTTCTGGGTGGAATAGGAGTATTTGTGAATCACTCAAGAATTAACTGGAAGGCTTCGTGAGGTGGCTGGTGGGAGCTGGTTACATTGGGTGATCTGGCTGGGAAATTTCCTCTACATGCCTCTGATTTTTTTTCTCTTCACTGGTGAAATTTCACACTCCTGGCCCTTCTCAGAGGCCAGTGGAATGAGCCAGTGGGGCTGGTCAGCCTCATCCAAGCCACATTCAGCCCAGCTCTGAGCAGATCCTACTCCCAGTATAGCTACTGTTTTCAGGAATAAGTATGAAAGGATAGGCATTGATCATCTAAAAATTTCCAATTTAGTCTTAAAACAAACTACTAATAGTTACATGAATACATTTTCATTCTAAGTACAGTATGCAAATTCAGTGGAATTGTTCTTAAAAGAACTACAACCTGCTGCTTCTAAACCAAAGTTTTGTGTTCAGTTCGCACACAGGTTTACTGAGACCAGCTACAAGCACTGATAAAATTCCATGTGCCATTAGAGACATAGGGGCAAAATAATTCAGTTCTTCTTGCTTCTGCATTCTCCTTTTGATTCTGGGCCCTATTACCAAAGCAAAGCCAAATAATACAGGGCCCACCCCTGCACAGAGCTTATGAAAGAGCGGATAGCAAAAATATGACAGTCTGAGACATGCATCCGTGTTACCGACATTCCTCAGAAACCACACAGAGGTTCAAACACATAGCAACAGAAAATGTCGTTCAGAAAACCACTCACTGGGCTCGTGTACATGGTCAGTGAGTGATGAGAATCAAAGAGGAGTGGTGCTTTCTTCGCAGTAAAATACAGACACATTAAAATGGGCCAGTTTATCCTTTTTAAATGTGCCATTTAGGGGCAGTAAATCCATTTCCATTCTCAGGCGACCAGCACCACCGCCCATCTCCAGAACTCTGATCTCCCCATGGGAAAGCTGCACCTTTGAAACAATAGCTCTGGTTCCTCCTCCTTGTGCTCCAGTCGCTGCCTCTCTTCCTGGCATCCCTGTGAATTTCGGTGCCTTGTGTAATGGAATGATGTAACATTTGTCATTTTCCCACTGGCCTATTTCACTAGCACAGTCTTCATGGTTTAATGTGCATCAGAACGCCATCCCTTTTGAAGGCTGAATAACATGCCACAGCACGCGTGAACTACACTCTCCTACCTGTGGATGCTCAGGTTATTTCCATGGTCTTCACGTTGTGAATGGTGCTAGTGTGAATGAGGTGTCTGGATGTGTCTTTGGATCACTGGTTTCAGTTTTCTTAAGCATCTACATACCCAGAAGCGGAACTGCTAGACCGCATGGCAATCCTTTTTAATCCTTGAGGACCCACCTTGCTCTTTTCCACAGCAATTGAAGCATTTTACATCCCCCAACAATGTGCGTGTGTTTGGACTTCTTCACATCTTCACCCCTTCCACAGCCATTGGAGAGCTCTTTGATGTCCGCTGTTGTGTCCCCTTAGGCTTTAGTGCCCCCACCAGTACCAGGCTATAGAGTCCCATGTCTGCTGCTGTCTCACCCTCTGCTCTGTTTGGCCTGGAGGATGTAAGCCTTTGAAACCTACTTACTGTCTATTGGAAGGGATTTCAGAAAGGAAACACATGGTCTAAACACATGTTCAATCTGTCTTGCATAAACCTCAAGTAATAAATATGCAATAACTTCAATTTTACTATTAAAATGAGGCTCTGAGTTGGGAGGGAGAAGGAGTATTTGGAGATTTGTGATGGGCCCCCAACACAGCAAAGTGCTTTAATAAAAGCTCTCCCACCATGATAAAACATGAAGGAAAAGGGGTGAGAGCTTGATTCATTTCCCACCTGTTCTGCACAGAGAATAGTAGCATCACGTTGTGACTCCTTTACCATCCACCCTTCCAAAGTAGCAACAACTAGTACCCTGTCCATGTCCCATGTCCATGGTATAAGGCTCCAGTCCACAAAGCCAGCCCAGGGCTCTGTCCTTGTGCTCCTGGCTCTCAGAAACCCAGAACTCATCTGTTTTCTGGCATTACCCACCTTGCTTCCAAATGCCCATAAATCTCCCAGCCTCACCTGACTGTTCAAAGTGGCCTGTGTGTGTCAACAGCACCTTCACTTGCCCTCTGTGAAGTCACTGGATGATTCTCCTCCCCTCTGGGTATGAAGGCTACATAAAGGCCACACAGAAGGTGTGCCGATGAGATAACAAAACTGTGCAGAATTCATCATCGATGACAGACTTACATGGGCAGGCAGTCCTGGAGGAGGCAGGAGAATGGACCCAAGTCTGTCCACAGAGGAGTTGCAAAGTTTGGAGGATGACCTTGAATAAAGCTTCAGCCTACTTCCAGGCCAAGCAACAACCCCATGTGATGTATTGGAGACAGAGTTCTTATGACTGGCAGGTTGGCAGTGATTAATTATCTTAATATTTACTCTGGGTCCTGAGGATATGCAAAATGATTAAAGGGAGTTTTTGGAAGCAGTGACTTGTTCCCTTAATTGTTTGCTAAATGATTCACCATAATTACATGTAACATCTCCAGGCTCCCCTAAGTAAGACTTGCATGTCTTGGGAACAAATGGAAATTCCCAAAGCACCAACACAGTGTTAGTGGTTGTTCCCTGAGACAGGCCAGAAGGCATCACAGATGTTTTCTGTCAAGCCAGAGCTCTGATCTTGCATATTACTGGGGTGCAGACTAACCTGGGCAGCAGCTCCCATGATCCTTAGGCATGTGGCCTGAGGGTGAATTAGCCTTGGTGCCACCTGGACTCTGGGGTGCTAGAGCCAATGCTGGCACACTGAGTGCAGGGAAAAAGCTGAGGATCACAGAGGCAGACTGGCCACGATGGGCTCCCTGGGCCAAGCACCCTCCTGCCTCCCTCAGGCCACCCAGACCCTGGACTCCAGGCTTCTTTGCCCTAAACTGCAATCTCACACCATCCATTCTCCACTACTGGCTCATATCAGACATTTCGTGGCTAAGGGAAGGTCAGCTGAGTGGGGAGACGAGGAGGGTGCTTCCAGGACAGGTTTTAGGGGTCCTGAATTCCCAGTAGACCATCTGCTGATTTAAAAGCGCCTTTACAGGTCAGCACCACGGACAGCGGCAAGTGCGTCTTGTCCCTGGAACAAAACTGGCGGAGACTGGAATACTGGATCTGGGAATGCCTCAGTGGTCACAAGCCCACCAGGCTCAGTTACAGACGAGAACTCTGAGAGTCAGAGGTCATAAAGATATTTTTCAGTATCAAGCTAAGCCCAAGACAGGCAAGGTCTTGCAGTCTGTGCTGTGTTGTCCCTCCTTGCTCGGGGTCCCTCAAAGCTTGAGCTCAATCTAACTGACCTGTTAGCAGAGTGGGCCAGGCACAGAGGAAGCGCCCAGTTCCCACAGCTTCAACTTGTTAATCCAGATCTTCCCAGGTGCATGCCACAAGCCAAGGCCAAAGACCTCCACTGTGATGAGAAAGGCCCTGCAGCTTAGAGCTGCTGCTATCATGTCACACGAGCAAAGCTTCCCTGTGATATTGCAGCTTTGCTCAGCTATATAAATCGTCTTCTCAATAAGACTGAGAATTATGAGTTCATATTCTCTGAATAATTAATAATGCCTAGCATGAATATTTGTAGGGTGTCTACATAAAATACTGCCTTGACTTGGGAAAGAGGAAAATGGAGAGTGGGAAGGGAAGAAGAGGGAAAGGGAAAGGAAAAGGGTGGGGGAGGGGAGGGAGAGAGGGATGAAGAAGGAAAGGGAGAGGGGGAGATGGGATGGGTGTGGGGGAGGGGGAAGGGTGGGAGAGAGGGAGCGGTTGGGGGAGGGGAGAGGCTTAGAGACATTAGGGAGAATGCAATATATCACTGAGTCACTACTCTTGTTCAATGGCCCCCAAAGCCAAAGATTATTTCTTGAGCAGGTCAGAGTTAAGACTATTCTTCATTTACTCTGATTAGAAGGGAAAAGTAAATGTGACTCACTGTTGGTTTGAAGTCAGCTCCCCCAACCCCAAACTCAGGACATGAATTGATTCTATTAATCTTCTCTGTGGTATGCTGTGGGCACACCTTGGCATCCCCTCATTAGTCACTGGCTGTCACTTCCCCAGGGTGTAGGCGCCCGCTGCTAAGTAAAGCCGCATAGCAGGAAGCGGAGTTGCAGACCAGCCCCCGGCTCTGCTGCAGGTGCTGCTTGTAGGAAAAGTCTGAGTGATGGCGAATGCAAAGAAGGTAACCTTAGGAGAGGTGGGCTTCACTTGCTTTTGGAGACCCCTCTCCCCAGGCAGCCCAGATAAGGATCTGGGGCCCAAAGAGGAACGCAGTCAGGTCACTATGCAGGTCTGACCACACATGGCTACTGTGTTGATCATCATGGTTCTGCTTCACCCAGTGAATCAAATGAGGACAGCAGAGCATCAAGTTCCAGCCCATCCTGTGACTTGGACTTCTCTTACTCCGTCCTAATCCCTCTATGCAGCTCTGAGCCCCTGGAGTACTGAGTCAGGCACAGGGAGCACTCTCCTTCCTGACCTCTGAAGTTACCTCTGCTCGCTTCCCCCTGCTTCACCCAGGCTGGGCCAGCTGTCCCCTCAGTTCCCACACGTGAGCTCCGGATGTGCCTCTCCAGACCCTGCACAAAGGGACTTACTTTCTACCTCCCTTGTGTTGGGAATTCTTGAGGACAGGGAGCCGGTGGTGTGGCCGCAGGATGACCAACCCATGCCCCTGTCATTCTCCTCACCCACACCATGGGGCAGATGGGATTAATCAGCTGGTTCCTGGGACAGGGGTGGGCACATGCTAGTCCACATTACTGCAGTAACCTTGGCCACCAGTAGTCACAAGCCCAGGGTCAGCCCAGGAGCAACAGGACCCAGAGCTGGTCCCGTTAGCAGGAAGTCAAAGGCTGGACCTGGAGAGTGGGTGAGGAAGAATGTCTCCCGTCATGCATGAGGAGGGTGAAGGCCCAGGGCGCTTTGGCCAGAAGGGAGCTGCCTCTGTGGCATGTGAGCGAGCTGTGACTGTTGGCTGATGGGGATGGGAGCCTCATGCTCCTGGACATGGAGCCTCTGGTCCTTGGCCACCTCTGCATCTCTACTTCCATTCACACTGCATTTCCAGTCAAGGCAGGAGTGTATGAATGCATGAAGAAGAGCAGACAAATGGGCTGGAGGCAAAGAGAGCATCAAACACCAGGTCAGGCTGGTGCAGGTGGGAGCAGCAGCACCTGGAGCAGATTCCCCAGGGAGCCAGCCGGCTCCTCCCACCTTCCACCCTGCCTGCCGCACAGGCTTAGGTGGGCATGACCGTGTAGACTGCATTCTACATCCAAGCTACTTGCTGGGAAAGGCTTTAAAGGTGTTTTACTATTCATCCATGAAATGCTAGTTTATATCCTTTGTACATCGGCGTCATGTTTTACATTGATTAAACTCCATTATCAACAACCAGTCATTCTTCTCCATGGCCTTTGTGGATCATCATCAATGGGTCAATCTGGCTTTTTGTCTTGGTGATTGATCTACATTTCTGATTCCTGACTTTTCTCCTACCTCTTTCACTGACAGTGACCAAGCCCTGAAAGATCTTGTCTGCATAGTCTTCACGTTTACTATTTTGAACCATCTCTGCCATTTTCTGAGAGGCATATGACTCCTCTAGGTCTTCCCAGTTGATCCCTGGAAACCCAGCTGCACATGGCCAGAGCAGATCCTGCTCCAAGGTTCTAGCTGCCCACCAGGTCCTGAATCCATACCACCCAAGATCCAGTGCCAACGAGCCCTGAGTTAGAATTTCCAGGGACTGTGACTGGCCATGTTCATTGTGTCCCAAGGGAGCGTGCGATGTGCTGTCCCCCTATGTGTGGCTTCTGTCCCCAGCTAGGACCAACATTGCTGTGCTCTGTGTTGGCATACCCCACTCTACAGCTGGACCCTGATAGTGTCAAATGCCTGGGGTAACACTCGGAGCCCCAGCAATTCCACCTTCTCCTTCAGCCCCTACAGGGAAACCCTGTGACCACCAATGAAGACAAATTTTAAAATGTTTGTTACACTGCTTTGCACAGTAGCAAAAGACCAAGAGTGACCTCGGCTACTGTGTCTGGGGAGTGAAAGGGAAGCTTCATGTGTAGATCTGCAGAGCCACTGGCTGGACACAAGGGAGAAGCGTGCGGTGGTCTGGAGGTCTGTGAGGCTCAGTGGAGGGGGGTGGAGCTGGCGCTGAGCTGAAGCTGCATGTTAGAAATCTCTTCTTCATGGAACTCAGGAGGCCAGAGAAGAGGAAACTGCTCAAAGCAGGAGGCCCAGCACCCAGCCCAGCCAGTCAGAGCCTGTTTTGTCTCCCAGGTGTGGAGTTTCTGCCAGCAATTTTGTTTCAGTGTCGTATGGAACTCAGAGGCGAAAATTGTCCCTAAGAATATTCCTGTCTGGCTCCCATCCACTCATCAAGGGACATTTCCATTCAGTGCTTGGCGTCTTCATTTACCTGATCACTCATTCAGCACATTCAGAAGAGCCATCATGCAAAGGCTAGACACCAGAGGAAAGGGTGCAAAGGGAAACGCCCTGCTTCAGAGGGGAACAATGTTGTTGGGGGAGAGATAAGTACTAATAATGCACAGGTGGGTAAAAGCATCACATTAGCTGAGCTTTTCCTGATCATCAGCACATTATCTCCCTTGATTTTCCTCAGAGAAAGAATATGCTATGCTCATTTTACAGATGAGGATAATGAGGCTCAGTGACAAGTCAAAGGTCCCACAGCTCCGAAGGACCTTGCTAGATTCAACCCCAAATCTTTCTGCCAGGTGTCTAAGCCACCTACTACCACGGATCGCCGGATTTCTTGAAGTGACTTATTGACACACATGCTGAATACTGCATGGAACAAAGTATGGATGAAAGGACATCCCACAGGAAAGCAGGGAGCCACAGGGGCCCAGAGAGGGCTAGTGATTCTAGCAAAGTTGCCCAGCTCAGAGGGAGCTGAGGTGGGACCCTGTGGTCCTGGACTCTGGGTCCCTTGTGCTGGCTGGATCAGCAGAGCCCAGGCCTGGCCTCTGCACCCTCAGGGGGATCCAGGGAGCCCTGGAGGCTCCTGAGATGTGACGGACCTTCCAGAGCAGGGACAGCAAGGTGACAACGAAGAAAAATCTCCCTGACAAGGGGCAATGGACGTGCAGGGATTGAAGCAGGCAGGCCCTCCCAGGCTCCCAGAGAAACTGGGTCAGCCCAACTCTGAGCGGCCTCTTCTCCTGGAGTTTCTACCTGGAAATACATTTTACACACCACAGATGTCATTACTGCCCCCTCCCGACAGGGACGCAGCAGTCTGAGGACGCACCCAAAGCTAATGTTCAAAATTATGCAAAAATCTCAAGGCAATGGGAATCAGAGACTGTGTCTCACACTCTGTGCCAACTCCTTCCCCAAGAGCTGGAATCTGAGCCAGGAAACCGGTGCCCCGGAACACAGGGCAAGGAGCTGTGTGGGGAGGGGAGGCTGTGCCTCTGTGGGGACAGGAGGCAGCCGGGCTGCAGGCCCACAGGTCCCACCTCTGCAGAGCGCCGGGGACAGGGGAGAGCCCCGTCCTGCTCCCCAGCATGTGACCTGGGCAATCTCTCCTCACTGGCCCCTGGTTTCTCCTCCCTGAGAACACACTGCACGCTCTAGACCAGGTGTGTCAGGCAGGTGCCACAGCGTCACCAAGCCATTCGAGCTACTGCACACCTTACGCAGCCGTCACACACCCTGTGTACTCGGTGTGACCAGAACAGTGAGTGCTTCTGTCCTGAAAATGTATCATAGTGACAGACACATTGCCACGAATCCACCTCAGTACCCTGCTCCTCGCTCCAAACTCCCACCACTCTTGCCACCCTCTGAAGCATTTCTGGAAGCTCTCTAAGTTCTCTTTTGTGTCTTTGTGGGATGTGATTTTTTTTTTTTTAAGTACAGCAAATGCTGCTGCCAAGTGCTGCCCAGCAGAAAGGCAGGTGTGAGGGAACTTTATGACGTGACCCATCTGTACGCACCAGCTCAGATTCCCTGTGACTTCTGGCTGTACCCAGAAGAGACAGGTCAACATCTTGAATTGATTCAGGACACTGAGGCAGCCATGAAAACACAACTAGTCATGAAATAGGACTTGTAGAGCTTCCGGAGAAGGCTGAATGACGGGATCAGTGGATTTAAAGTGTGGAGGACTAAAGATACTGGGTTATTTACTGCAATAAATGTTTAAAATATTCACTGTATTTTTCAAGTCACCTCAAATACGGACTTTGTCTATCCTTTAGAGATACTAAGATACATACAACTTTGTGTCTTTTCCATAGCATGGCCCTGCAGAGCACAATGCCCTCAGACACCAGCCTCTGTTGGAGTCCTGTCCCTCCCCTGCGTCCGTGTGTGACCTCCCTCTGCACACTGTCCCAGATGCCTGTGTCCAAGCTGAAGTTCCTGTAGCCCTGACACAGTGTAAGTGCTGTGCAGCTGCTGCTATGTGGTGCTGCTCAGGGCTTCATGACGAGGAAGAGCCCTCTACACATTCAGTGAGACAGTTTTTCTTAAACATTTTCCATCTGCAATGAATCTTCAGACATGACACCCATGGACATGGAGGGATAAACTGACATTCTGCACAGGCTGCCGTGGCCATGAGGGCCAGGGCGTCTGAGCTCAGAAAGGGAAACTGGCAGATAGGAACCCAGACAGGGGACAAGGTATGCCTGAGGTGAAATTTCTGCTCCTGGAACTTCTGCTGGAAGAGGCCAAGGTTCATTACAGATTGAGCCCTTCTGAAGGATCAGAGAGCAGATTTCCTAAATGCTTCCCCAGAGACCAGCCCTTGACCCCTGAGCCCTATCGCCCAGCCATGCTGAGAGTGGACTGATGTGCCACGCAGGTGAACTGTAAAGTCCTTCCTGGCTGGGAGGAGTTCAGGATGCATTGATTGTCTGTCCCCAGAACTCAGGGGCAGCAGGGGAGATGTGGGGATGGGCCCGTGAGATGAAGCACCCTTCCCTTCTCTGGCCCCATCCTGCTGAGCAGCAGACAGCCTGGCTCTGCACCCCAGCTCTGCCATGTATCTGCTCTTAGGACTGAACCCTGTCTCCTCACCTGCTAACAAGAGCAAACAGTGCCCACCTCAGGGCCATCAAGAGTTAAGGGCCATGCCAGTGATTCACAGCTTCAATCCTTCTCTTCTTGAGCCCCCTTCACCCTGGTGCCCATCCATGCTGCAAGGACAACTGGCCTGACCAGAGCAGGTCACCTTGTTCAGAGAAAGCAGATCATTTTCTTGGGGGAACAGCCCATAAGCAGAGGTCCATTTGTGATGCACAAGAGCCCCCTGCTGGCTGTGAATAAATCCTGCAAAAATACCAAATTGGAACTTTCAGTTTAGGACTTCTAATGTGAAATCAAAGTATACACTTACTTTCAAAACCCATGAAGAGGTATCTTATTCAATAATGAGTGTTGAGGTTCACTACATAAGGACGAGTTAGTCAGAATCCTACCTCACACAGCATACAGATAAGAATTCCTGATGAACTGGGGAGTTATATACAAAAATATGCAATATAAAAGAACTAAGAGAAAAATAAACACAGCTCTGCTGTAATTTGATTTTTGATAGGAAATGGCTAATAAATATGGAACCAAAATCAAGTTTCATACCAACCTGCTGTGGTTTGATTGTGGTTACCTGGCTCAGTTTTGGAGTTGTATTAAGAGGGTGGTATCTTGATCTGATTGTGACATATAAAAGTTTAATCATGTCTAGGAGTGTTAGAGGCCAGGAGAGAAAGAAAGGGCACTGGGACAGAACACACCACGCTGCAGCACACTTCAGCACCCACCCCTTCCAGCCAGGCCTCACCCCTTAGGACTTTCACCACCTCCCAAGAGCTCGGCCAGCTGCAGCCCAACCTTCAACACAGGCTGTTGGAGACGTTCCTCACCCAAAGGCTCTCGCCCATCTCAGTGCAGAAGGCAAGGATCCCCTCACCCAGAGTCCTCACAGTCGACGTTTCCAACGCTGCTCAAAAGTCTGAGTCCAACATGTTCTCTGAGACTCAAGGCAAACTCTCAGCTGTGAGACCTTATAAAAATAAAAACAGTAAAACCCCGGTTTGCAAGCATAATTCATCCTGGGTAATACTTGTAGTCCAAAGCATTTGTACATGATAGGCTATCTGCTGCTCAAGTGAATGATGACATGATCAAAGTGAATTTTCTACTAAGAAATAATGAAAACTCAGATTCCACAACTCAAATCTATTCATAAGCAAGGATTACAGTAATATAATACAAAATAATAATAAAAATACAAAATATAAAGAAAAATAAACAAATTAACCTTTGAAAATCCTCACAGCTGGTGCAAGAGAAACAAGAGAGAGGAGAGTTATTGTGTTGTTATTGTGAGTTTCACTATCACTAACGGAATCACTGTTTTGGCTCAGTGGAATCTTCTTTTCATGTGATTTAATAAGGAGCTAATCCTGTGGCACTTGCTTTTGCCTCCTTGTGAGGCTATCATAAGGTGGGACCTGGCATTGTGGTTAAGCGGATTCATTACCTGCACTGCTATAGCATTATCAGGGAGATGTTTTCTACAAAATTTTGCGCTGTTTCCCACATTTCACATCTCTTCCTAATCTCATTTGAAGTGAGTTTTCTCTTCTTTCTCCTCCTCTGCAGACCAGATCTCCTCTGTAACTTCTTGCTATTTGGGAACATCATCCCCAGCAGATGGGGGATGGGTGGGAAAAGAATCATTGGCTCAGCTGTGATCGTGTGACGTGATGTAATAGCATTGCAAGACATTGCTCATTTATCAGATTAGTTTACGACAGAGGAAATTTCAAGCATGGCCAGGGGTGTCCGGGGTAGGTGGTGATGGAATGTGAGTTCCCAGGGTTGGGGTGGCCTCACCTCTGTGACCTTGTTACAATCCACATGGTCTCTCTTTGGGGCTGGCTCTTCTCCCTGCTGAAGGCTTTCCTCAGCAGCCATTCAATGTTTCTGACACTTCTACTTTTCAGGATCTTCATGACAGAATCTGCCTCCCTCTGACAGGCTCACATATGGCCCTCTGGGTTCTGCCTGCAGGGACTTTGGCCCTGCCACATGTTATCTGGCCTCTTGGGCTTCTTCTGAAGCCTAGGTGAAGCCACCTCAAACCCACAAGTCTTTCACGTCCTGGAATCTGCCACTGGTAGGGTCTGACCAATTCCCGAGATATTTTCAGGCATCTTTCCTGTTGTTCTAGTACAAAGCACTAGGCTTCTTTTTAACCCCATTGGTCTCTTCCCCAACCATTCCTTCTTTGGCTTCAACATGATATGTATTCCTTTTGGGGCCAAACTTTAAGTTTTTCAAAACTTCCTGGTGTACATTTTACTCCTGATTTTCTTTGTACATCTGGCCAAAACCAATCAGCAACACCCATGGCCATGCTTGAAACTTCCTCTGCTGTACAAACTAGTCTGTCACTCAGCCTCTAGAGAATCACAGGATGTGGGCCAAATGTAGACAAATTCTGTGCCAACATACAACATGAGTGGCCTCCAGTCCAGTGGTCTGCAGAGTCTTCTTTCCCATCTGAGAACTCATGGGGATGGTCCACTTTTCTATCAGTATTCTGGTTTGCAGAATGCTCCCTACCAAGACCACTCACCAGTCTCCACTTACAATATTCCAGGGCTTCTCCACTCTGCATTTCCAAATCTTTCTAAACTCCATCCACACACCAGTTCCAAAGCCTTCTGAACCACACCATTGGGTATATTCAGAGCACCAATAACTCACTTCTCAGCACCAGATTTCTGTGTTAGAGTTCTGTCACTGTGACAAAATACTGAGAGAGATGGTGACTTAAAGATAGAAAGATATATTTGATTCACGACTTCCAAAGTTGCAGTCCTTAGGTGCCGGCTCTATTGTTTCCGGGCCTGGATGGTTGTCATAGAAACTGGAAGAGGACAAGAGAGGGAGGTCCAGGGACAAAACACACTTCGACAGTAAAGCCAGCGACTTGACTCTTCCAACTCAGCCCACCTCGTATGGTGCCCACTGTCCCCCAAGAGCCCCATCAGCTGGGAACCAAGCGCTGGAGGGCGTAACAAATCCAACCCACAACACAGAGAAGAAGGAAGATCACTCTCTTGTCATGTCCTTAAGACTTTGCTAGCATGGGCCAGGGATTTAGTTCAGTGGTTCCAGTGCCTGCCTTGCAAGTGCAAGGGCCTAAGTTCGAACCCCAGTAACCACATACAACAATGCTGGGCGTGGTGACTCATGGCCATCAGCAATCAGTACCCCATACCACAGTGCCAGGCATGGTGACTCATGCCTGTAATCCCAGTACATGGGTGGCAGAGGCAGGAGGATTTCTGTGAGTTCAACTCTGTGCTCAGGATCAGCCTGAACTGCAAAGTGAGACCCTGTCTTAAAAAAAAAAAAGAAAAAGACATTGCCAGCAAGAAGACCACATGCAGATGTGGCCCTCAGCCTTGAGAAACACAGAACTAACCTACAAAGAGAATTTGGGAATAAACTGTGAGTCGGAAGATTGGTCTTCCATACTATATAGCCTTAAAGATATTCTTAAGGATTTTAAAATTGCACCATAATTCACTTCACCCTCCATTCCAATCAGTTATATTTCATTCTGATTCCAATTTCTTCCTTTCTCTTAAAAGTATGATGCTAATATCTTCGATGAATTCTGGTTGCCAACTGCTGACTTAATAGCCAAGTTCTTTTGAGAAAAATTTATCTTCTAGCAAAAAAATCAATTAGCTCCATGCATAGATGTTGAGACGTCTGGTCACCGAACCTTCTGCACATGTTTGTGTATACACGCCTCTAAATGTCATGGTTTAAAGATTAACTTCTAAGAAAAAAATCATGGCATTGTCAAGATACAGGATTTTTCTTTAGTAAAGAGACATTTCAAAGCCTTTGAGAAATGCCATTGTTAAGGTAGATGGGCCCAAACTGAAGCTAGATGTCACTTTTCCCTAAGAAGAAGACAATAAACAGTTCAAGATGAAGGCTGTGGAGTTTCTTGTTTAATTCAGTTTCACAGTTACGGCTGAGTGCGTGTTATCTGCTTGGCTCATCTGTGTCCTCGGTGCAGCACATGAGGTCCCCCACCCTCCTGCTCAGCCTGTGGTTCTAGGCCACTCTCTGGCCACATCCACTGTGCCTGCCAGGCCCCACATGGTCCCAGAATGTCTCCTGCTCTGCTCTTTTATGTTAGCTGAGCAGGGTCCTCTGCCTCGCCCTCTTCTGCATGGGGCTGCTGTGGACAGCTCAGGTTTCAGGATCATATTCCAGATTGTCCCCTGTCCCTAGCAATGGCATCATTGTCTGGTCCAACGCTAACAGTTTCTGATAACTGTCCTTTCCCACCATCTACAAAACCACAGTGTGTGAGCTGTGTCCTCCACATCGTGCAGAGTATTGGTCCTCGACCTCTAGCGCTTTACAGTCTAATGAGAGAAACACAATGTGAGCACTTGACCTTCAGTAAGATTTTAGGGACCAAGAACTAAAAGGAAAAAGTCTCCCCTGAAGGGGAAAATTAGTACTATTCACATTATCTGCCCAGGAATGAGAAATACCAGCAGTAACATGAATACACCACGAGGGGGCGGAAAA
>PVIR01020371.1:0-30665 GCA_004026965.1 Petromus typicus
CCCCCCCCCCCCCCCCCCGTGAGAAGATTTTTGAGACAAAATGACAGGGAGACACAGAGACAGAAATGTGAAGTAAGACAAAAAGAGGTGTAGATACAGATGGTGTCTGGAAAAGAGAAGGGGAGAATTCAGTAGGCTGCAGAAATGGCCCATTTAGAAGTGGACAGAACAGTGTGATAATTCACTGTCCCTATGCGCTGAGCCCACAACGTACACAAAGGCACCAGTGGAAACCAGGTGAAAAGGTTTATGGCCTTGGGTATCCTGAGACTTTCTTGATCAAAATGTGAAAACCACAGAGAAAAACAGATACCCTTTTTTTTTTTTTTTAGGTTTTTGGAGACAGGGTCTCGCTTTGTGGTTCAGGCTGGCCCTGAGCTCAGCCTCCAACTCACATCACAATCCTCCTGCCTCTGCCTCCCGAGCGCTGGGATTACAGGTGTGAGCCACCACGCCCGGCACAAACAGATACCCTTTTGACCTGGACATAATTAAACACATCATGTGACCAAAAACACCACAACCACAGTTAACCGGTGAGAGTAAGTAAAGCAGAAATGAGTGAAGTTGAGGGGGTCCAATCTTAGAGAGATTGGTACAGAAAGAACCCAACATTAGGACAGGTAGAGGAGCTATACGTGCAGCTGTACATACACACCATGGCAGAGGCTTGAGTTCTGCCCATGCACACGAGTACTTGGACACACGGATACACAGGCAGAGGCAGGCCTGGTCATGTACCTATGACCTCAGGCACCTACACATATTTCCCTCTGTATCTGACGTGTGTGTGTGCGCGCGCACATGCGCGAGCGCATGAGCAAGCACACACGCACATACCGACACACCCCAGGCATGCCTACTCTGTTCTCCTCTGCAGGGGGTGAGTACTTCAGCGATGAGCAGATGCGGTTCCGCGCCCCCCTGCTGTATGAGCAGTATATCGGGCAGTACCTCACCCAGGAGGAGCTCAGCACGCGTACACTGGTCCCTCAGCCCCCTAGACCTGGCTCCCCCAGCAAACCCACCTGCCCACTCTCTGACCTGCTGCTCCAGTCCTACCAAGAGCGCGAGCTGCAGCAGCGGCTGCTCCAGCAGCAGGAAGAGGAAGAAGCCTGCTTGGAGGAGGAGGAAGACGAGGAGGACAGTGAGGAGGAAGGTGAGAACCAGCAGCAGGGAGGCCTCAGCTCCCCTCCATGACCCCAGGCCAGGCCCCACCCTGCCTGCCCTGACCTCCCTCCTCAAGCCCCTCCCATCCTCCAGTACCCCTGCTCTGCACAGAGGCTGAGTGTGATCTTCATCATTCTGCACAACCCGTACCTGCCTTTCTTAGCCTCATGTCTAGGTCGTGACATGGCACAGTCTTGAGAATTGCATACTCATGAGGCATCTGATGTGCACCCCTGGAGGATAAGGAGCTAACCCAGCACAGTCAGCACTTGTGCCCTCTGCCACACAGCCTGGATGGGCTATGGAAGCAGCAGCTCTCTGAGGCTTTCAGTGGGAAGTAGGAGAAGGGGGGAGTCAGACCCAGGGCCTTGCATGTGCTAGGCAAATGCTCTGTCACTGAGCTGCAGAAGCCGCTCTGTAAGCTCATGTTCAAGCCACTCTTCCTCGGTGTCTCCCTCCACAGACCAGAGGTCCAGCAAAGACTCAGAGGCCTGGGTACCTGACTCAGAGGAGAGGCTGATCCTTCGGGAGGAGTTCACTAGCCGGATGCACCAGCACTTCCTAGACGGCAAGGATGGGGACTTTGACTATAGGTGCTGCTGTGCTCTGTCTCCCTTTCCCCAGCCCTGGGCCTTCACAGATCCCACATACGTGCCCCGCAGATCCAGAGAGGGTATCTGGTGCTGACAGCCGTGCAGCAGTTCCAGGAGATGGGCCCACAGTCAGGCAGCCTGGGGGCCGGGATCGGCCTAAGAAAGAGCTGAGTAATCCTGGACTAACCTTGTCCACCTGGACCTCAGTCCCTCTGAGCCTCTGTCCCCTCATCTGTAAGGAAGGGAATGAGCTAGACTGACATTTAGCGCCCATTGATAAAACACTGAAACGTTTCCATTGTGCCAGGTGGCAGTGACCTGGAAGAATGCTGCTACCTCAACCCTTCCTGTGTGGCCAGGAAGCCCAACTTCTTCCCCAGCCCCCAAACCTCCTCATGCTGCAAGACTTACTCTCGGTACGGTGGCTTTCCAGCATGGAAGAGCCTGTAGTGGGTGCTTGCCACCGCCTTGCCTCTCCTTACTCAGAGCGAAAGTTGATGTTTCTAGGATAAAGTGAGCCAGACAGTATATGAGCTACCTGCCTTGGGAAAGGATTTTGCCATGGTGAGAAGGACCCAAAAGAGAGGTCTCTTGACTCTTGGCATGTCAGAGTCAGACAGTTTTGTCATCTGAGTCATTCGTATCCCCTGGTTCCACACACACAGCCTGGTAGCAGAGGACTCTCCCTAGTTTCAGATCCAGCCCTAGTGACACATAAGCTGTAGCTACAGACAGGCCCGTGGCGCATGCCTTGGAAAGGTGGGGATTGTGATTACTGCTGCCACAGGGCTGCCTCTGTCAGCACCAGTGATGAGCATCGCTGGCCTGGTATTGGATCCGCAGCTGCAGAATCAAATGTGGAAGATCTGCACTGCCAAAGAGAAGACCCTGGATTCTCACAGTGTGGTGAATAGCACTCAGGCTGTGAGCACTTCGGTGAACTGGCACCACTGCCACTCCCAAACCAGGTGCCACAGAGAGAGCGATGGAGACCCTGCCAGCTGGGGTAGATGTGCCCTTAATCCCCAGCACTTGGGAGGCTGAGGCAAGAGTGAAGCCCTGTTTCAAAAAGCAAAGCAAAACAAAAACAGTAGTGCAGGTCCATCCTTGACCTCTCAGCCCCAGAAATGTCCCAGACATGTCCCTCAGCTGGTCATTGACTCAACATGTGCCCCTAACAGCTTCCTTCTCCTGCAGCACAGTGGACGACAACCCCGACTTCGACAACCTGGACATCGTGGCACGAGATGAAGAGGAGAGGTACTTCGATGAAGAGGAACCGGAGGATGCGCCCAGCCCAGAGCTGGACCGGGACTGATGGCTGCCACCCTGTAGCCACCCACCCCACCACCCCAGCAAGCAGCTGATTACAGGCTGGCACAGCGACTTTCCTCTGGGGAATATCTGAACACCACGCTCACACGCACATGCACACGCGTCCTATTAGCTCCCCTGGGTCTGATCTCATCTCAGGCAGCACCACCACCTGTGTACAAGGCCTCCCCCTTCCCCTGTCCCTCACTCTCTGTCACCCACTCCTGTTTTTCTTACTTTCTGGGTTTCTTAGTCTCACTGCTTCTCCATTTCCTTCATACCTGGTCTCTGACCACTGCCTCTCCTGCTGGCCCCCTCCCCTGGGCTCTGTCCCCACTACAGGTCCAGGATGAATGTCCCCTCTTGACCAAGACCAACCAAGGAGGCCTGTTAGGGCTAGAACTGGCCAGCTGATTTAGGGTGACTGCAGCTGGCACCAGCACAACTGCCCTGCTCCGCCCAGGCTCTGTCTTGCTCCTCTGCCTGTGTCCGTGCCACTGTCTTGCACTCGCACCACTGTCCTCATGTTGTGCTCCCATCCAGGCCTGTTCTTTGCTGGCAGACTTCCATTCCTCTCCCAGCTGTCTTTATCCCTCTGTTGGTCTCGGCTTTATCTCTGGGTTTCAGTCTCCCCAGCATGGCTGCTGTGGCAGCAGAACCCTGACTGCTGCACAGCGGCCTCAGCCTCACTGCGAGCCAGAGAACCAAGGGCTGGGCAGCAGCAGAGTGGGGAGCAGGGTGCCTGCCGGCTGGAGTGTGAGCAGGGCCAGAGGGTTCTCCTCCACCAGCCCAGTTTCAAGACAGTGTTCCCTGCCTTCACTTCCTTTGCCTCTTTCCCTCTCCCTCTCCCTCTCCTGTTTACACTCTCCGAATGCACACAGGCTGTTATCATGGGTCCTGAGTCATCCCACACACAGGCTGCCCCAGCATCCCTGCCCCAGCCAGCCACAAGGCCCGCCCCACCAAGCCCCCTGCCGCCCCAGGCTAATGGGAGCCAGATGGCTGCCTGTGACTCAGCCATGGCCTGTGGGAACCCAGGCGTCCCACCTTCCCATGCCCCACACCGGCCCCTGCTCCCCAGCAGACAGACAAGAGACTGGCCAATGTAGGGAGAGGAGGGCAGAGGAGCTGCAAGGCTGGGCCCTGGAACCCCTCAATCCTGTGAGACAGACGGTGGCATCCTGCCCTGTCTGTGCCTGACAGACATTCAGAAGCACCTCCTGACCCCAGACCTGAACTGTGCCCTCAGTCAGCCGGGATCAAAACCAGACATGGTGAAAGGGAAAAAGTGAAAGCGGGGAGGAGGCAGAGCGCTGTACAGCTGGAGTGGTTATTACGCAGAGAAAGCTTTAGCTGCAGAACAGCTTGGTCCTGGGAGACGTGCCTGACACCAGAGGAGACCTCTGAGTGGCTCTTGAACCAGAGGCTATTGCCTGGTTCACAGATGGTGCAGAAAGCCCTGACCCCCTTCCTGAGGACCTGCTTCCCAAGAGCTAGAAACCTCTGTACCCCGCCTGTCAGATGTCAGCCACCGTGAGCTGGACAGGTGGAGGGCAGACTGGGAAGGCAGGGTTTATGTGGAAGCAGCGTCTGGGAGGATGGGCCCGTCTTCGTTTGTCATTGCTTGGTCCTGCGACAGCGCAGTTGGTTCCACTGACTCAAGGTCTTGAAGCAGGACACAGCCACGAGACTGAAGACAGTCCGGCCAGCTCAACTGCAGGCCCCAGGTGTCACCACATGGACAGACGGGAACTCAAGGACTGCCATTTGCCTCAGGTACTCATGTTCGCGTCCTCAGTAAGCACTCTTAGGACAGCAGGTATCCGTTACTGGTGATGCCCAGTTTTGACTTGTCTTTGGTTCAGTCATTAAATTTGTTGATGATATACTTTGCCATACATAAATTTGGTTATGTAACTTTTTTTAAAGAGATGAGAGGCATAGCATTTGAATCAGAACCAGGGTTAGTCAGATGGTCGAGACAGAGTGTCTGCAGCTGAGAGACAGAGGTGGAGCCCGCCACAGGGACAGGGATTAGATGAGGAGACAGGAAGAGAGGCGGAGACAGACAATCTAGCAGGGACTGAGACACACCCCCGGTCACAGGCTCGGAGCAGCCCCCACAGCCGGTGCCTCTCGCCACGTTCCCAGGCCTGGGCATGGGTGGAGAGGCTGAATCAGGCAGGGAAGGCCCAGCTGGGGGGCGCCCCTCTGGACATCCAGCCCTCACCCCCGTGTCTCCTGTGTGTCGTGGCCCTGGCAGCACTCTGCTGGCCATCACTCCACCCTGTGTCCCACACCTCTGTACATCCTGCCAGAGCCCGAGCTAACTCCCCTCCCTCCACTCCTGTCTTCTGTTGAGGTCTCTGCCTGCCCATCCCTGGCTGTCTTTCCTTCTCCCCATTTCCTCCTGTTCCTCTGCCTCTGTGCCTTGTTCTCTTACTGTCTCTTCACCGTCTCCGCCCATCAGGACTCCATGTATGTGCCATTTCCTGAGCTCCCGAGCCTCTCTCTTCTCCCTGTCTACTCTCCTCCTCTCACTCTTCTCTCCCTGTCATTTCTCCCCTCTGAGCTTCTGCCACCGTCTTAGTAACCCTGTTGCCGACCCCGCTCTCCCTCCCCTTGCCTCAGCCTCACTTTTTCCTGTCCTCCCTGCCGCCCTCTGTCTGTCTCCCAGACCAGGGAAGCCCTTCTGAGACATCCACCTCAGAGCACCGCTGGTGGCCCCTGGGAGCCCAGAATGAGGGGTCACCACCTCACCCCACCACGGAGGAGACAAGACTGTGGGCCTGTCTGGCCAGAAGGAAATGTCTGCTGTGGCCTGGTCACACCCGCCCCCAGGACCTGCTGGGCTGCTGCCGCCCCCAGCCTGGGGCCGAGTAAACACAGCCGTTGGCAGCCTGGAGATATTTATACCAAGGCCAGGCACAGGGCCAGTGCCCACCACAGCCCCTGCCCTGCCCTGCCTGCTTCCACAGCCAGCCCCAAGCCAGCGTGGCACCAGGCAGTAAGGGATGCCACAGACACAGCCTCCTCCGTGAGTACAGAAACCAGAAGACACGTGAGGTTCCTCCTCTCCGAAGATACCCGCACAGGGCAGCCCCTCAAAGATGGCCCACGTGGTACTGTATACACTGGAGTTGCCAGGCCACAGGTGGGACACCAGGCTCACAGACACCCACACAAAGTGAGAACACCAGTCCCTGGAAGGGACACAGACACAGGCCACACCTATAAGCACAGTCCCTCCCTCTGTCTCGCACTCTTTCTCTTTCACACACACACATGGCAGGGCCACCGTGGGCACGGTGAAGACACACCAGCAATGTACACACTGATCACAAAACGTAAGCCAGGACCTGGGCTGCGGCTTAGTGGCACAGTGCTTGCCCAGCCTATGAGGCCTTGGTTCAGTCCCAGCACAGCACCACCCCAAAAATAACCCAGAAACAACTCACCCACAGACAAACACTGGCAACTGTCACACGTGTGCTAAAAACAGCTCATCTGTAAGAAAATACACAACACCTCTAGGAAAACATCTTTCTCACACACCCATAATGTGCAGAAAACACTCAAAATGTCAAACGAAACTGATACACCGAGAGAAGAGCTGTGAAGATGCTGAAAAAAAACTCAGACATCAGCACATCACAGATGTGCACCCCCCGGAACACAGACTCACCAGGCAAACGCTGCCAGAGCTCACAGAAGCACCCCGGCCTGCAGGGGGCTCCGGAGCCGACACGTGCTGCGGGCACAGGCCCGGGGATGAGGCCATCCACACCCAGCTGCTCAGTTGGAGCCCAACACAACTACCCCAGAGCTACAGCACCCCCTCCCAGATTCCGAACACCTCAATATTGGCACAAGACGAAAAATACCGCATGATTTAGGGAGAAGGGGGTTTACCCTGCCCTCCCCCTCTCCCCTGTGGCCCGTCTCAGGTCTGTCCAGGAGAGGGGGCAGGAAGGCCCGCGCTGACCTCCTGTCCGCTTCCTGCTATGGGAGCAGGACGGGAAGCTGGGGCTCCAGCCGGAACCCAGGCTCCCCCCAGGACTTCCCCCCAACCGCTCAGGCCGCCTGCAGGGCCGGGTGGGGCCTCAGAAGGAAGGGGGCAAATAGCCTTTGGCCCTGCCCCTGTGGATGGTGAGGGTGGGGCAGATGCTCCCGACTGGGCGGGACACCCAGCGACCCAGGGGCCAGGGGGCCAGGACCGGGGCCAAGCAGAGGCACACGGCATTTCCCCACGCCCTGAGGTGGGCGGAGCCGGGACCCGAGCAGGTGGGCGGGCTGTGTGGCTTGAAAGCGAGGCAGCCTTGCGGTACAGTGGCGCTAGGCAGCAGCCCATGGGGGTGTCCGTCTGGGACCCTGGTTGTGTGACTCTACGTCTGGGTGACGGGGCCTCGGCTCCATGGGACTCCCAAGACTGAAAGCGGTGAAGGGAGTGATATGTCAGACAGTGGCTATGACCTGCTGGCCGCCTGTAATTTCGACGTGTCAAACCTCCGTGTGTGGTTGGGACTATGATGGGTCACATGATGACCATGACCCGTGGAGGATGTTTGTGTAACGGTGGGGGAGGTTGTTTCCTGATGGGTTCTAACGCTGTGACGTGTGTCTGTGTGACTGTCTGAATCCGTGTCTGGTATGTGATGACCATGACCCTACGGAATATATTTGTGACAGCTTTGCTTTTGAAGTCTGATGTTCCACAGCTGCGCTGGGTGGTGGGGTGACACTGCTTCTGTGTGTGTGTGATAGACTGCTATCAGGGAGTCTGTGTACTGCAGCTGAGGGGTCAGTGTGTTTATGCAGTGTGGGACACCGTCCGTGTTTTCACCTCTGCAGGTGTATGCACCTGTGTGCACATGTGCAGGCTTGGCCATGTGCCGCCTCCTTGTGGGGCTGCATTGATTGCAGTCTGCACCGAGGCCTCACAGCAGTGTCTCCACACGAGAGACCAGCGATAGTCGTGGCATAGCCTTTCGAAGTGAGCTCCTCCTCCACCCCGCCCCAGAGCATCCTTCTGTGGCACCCAGATCTAGGGAAAGGCTGGAAGGGCCTGGGGCCCACTCATCCTGCCAGTGCTGCCAACTGTGCTCAGCCCACAGGCAGCGGAAGCTCTACACCCACAGTGCTTCCTCCCAGGACAGTCCCTGGGCAGAGGAGCAAGTCAAGGGCCCCTGGGCCTAAGAATAGCAGGGAGAAGGGGGAAGTTGAAACCCCAGAGAGGAAACTGAGAGGCCTGACAGCTCAGAAGGAGAGAAGTCACAGGCCTGACTGCAGGGAGAAGAGATCGAACCGTGGACAGAAACTTACCCTGGCTCAGGGCACTGGCATCTCTCGCCTGGACAAGTGGTCCCTGGGGCCGCTCTCACCATCCCTGCTCTGTGCGCCAGAGCCCTGCGAGCCAGGTCACGCTCTCCTGCATACAGCTCTGCTGTCCTCCCACCCTCCTCAGAGGGCAAACCCTAGGACTCAGAAATGCAGGATGGACCCTCAACTCTAGCTAACCGGGTTCGAACCCCCATCCTGCCCCTCACTGGCTGTGTGAACTGATCTGGCCTTTCTGCCCAGTACTGTCATCTGTAAAGTGCAGCAGGGTCAGGACGCCTTTTCTACACAAGCCCAGAAGCAAGTCTTTGGGCTGTGCATTCTGGCCCAATTCTGCTGTGGAAGCAGCACCACAATCAGAGCTAGTATGCAGATGAGGGAGCGTGGCTGTGTGCCAGTTGTCACTTTATTTACAAGAAACAGGCAGTGGGTGATGGCATGCCGGCTCCCACATTACTGCGCTGCGGGGAGAGAATGCGGTGAGGGACAGAACACACCGGGCATGCAGGGTGTTACTCGTCTCCAGCCTGGGAGGTTACAACCGACTCGGCCCCAACACCCTTCCTGTGCTCACACTCCTCCAACCAGGCTGGCCTCTTTCCTCACTGTCATGCCCCAAGTTGGCTGTCACTTCCGATCTGTGCTTCCCCCCTTCCCCCACCACACCTCGTTTCTCCCTTAGGGTCACCTTTTGGCTTCTTTCCACTCTGAGATGACACTCCTTCCAGCTGCCCTCCATCCTCCTTAAAGCCTCTTCTCACTCCTGCTTCACTGTCTACAGACCACTTTACCACAGAACCATTGGATTTTACTGTCTGTCATCCAAACCCGGAAAGTCAGTTCCTCATGGGCAGGAATTACTTCCTTCATCTCTCTCCAGGTTTCCATTTCAAGCCCCTGTGTCTCAGTGATGCTATGATTTAATTAGTTCATTAATTCAAGGCCCTGTGAGCAGTGCTCAAACTGCCAGATAAGTAAGAGGCTCACCACTGGGCCTCTGCGCCTCCAGGAGCCCTCCAAACAGCAGTGCTCAGGGTTTATGTGATTTGGCAAATTAAGGGTGGAGCAAGAGAGGCCAAGGGGAAGCGAGTAGAGTCGAGCTGGGAGATTGGGGCACCCAATAACAAGGAGACAGCAGTCCTCTTTCACCTTTAATCAGCCCCCAGGTGAGCAAGGGGCTCGAATGTCCTTAAATACAGCCCCCAGGCGGGGGTGGGGCCGGACCTGCCGGGGTGGGGTAGGGCGGGGCGGGAGGGGGCGGGCCTCAGCTGCACTTGCAGGAGCGCACGATCATGTTGGAGAGCTGTTCCACCTTGGCTTTGCGGCCCACGTAGTACACGATGGGCAGCGGCTCCAGGACCTGCGGCACACAGCACGGCGCTGCAGACGCTCCGGGGTTGTGCTGGTTGTACAGGGCCAGGACCTGAGGGAAGGTCAAATGGGTCAGGACCGCGCAGGGGCTGGCTCACAGTGGCCTTGGCGGGGGAGGCGTTGCCACCTCTGCACAGACCTTGGCTGGTGGCTGCCCCGGTTCCCAACCTGGCGAGTCTCTCCCCACCCTTCTTAGTCTGTTGCTGGTCTGCCTCTTCACCCTCCCTCCGTCTCTGATTTTACCTTGTTCCTGGTGCCTGCTTCCGCAGCCCGTCCGGTAGACCCACCTTGCTGTACTGTGTGTCCAGGCTCCAAATGTAGGGGCAGGGCCCCAGGCAGAAGTTGGCGTAGTAGCCCTTGGGCTCGTGGATCCACTTCCACCCCAGGTCCTTGCGGAAGTCAATGTAGAGCTGCCGCACACAGCAGTTGTTCTCCGTGTTGCTGTGAACAGGAGGAGCCAGGTCAGGGGTGGGGGCAGCCAGGCCTCTACTCCCGGCCTGCCCCCGCTTCCTTTGTCTCCTTTGCACCTCATGGTAAGAATATAGTAATACTAATGATAATTGCTAATACTGTGCTGAGAGCATCGTAATAAACATCATCTCACACAGTGCTCCCATATGAGTGTAAGAAGCCAAACGACCACCCACAGGCGAAAGCTAAAAAGCCTCATGGCATTTCCACACATGAAACATTAAAAAATAAAATGCAGCTCCAGGTGTACTGACATGCTCTATTTACGCAACAAATGCTTACTGAACTACTGCTGTGCACCAGGCTGGGCTCTAGCCCTAGGGAAAGCATAAACAAAACAGACAGAAATCCCAGCTTTGCAAGGCTGTGGCCTACTACACTCCACTCCTGTTCTAAGCATGACTTTGTGGAACTCAGCCAACACCCAAGCCTGTCCTCGCCAGAGCCAAAAGGTGCTACAGAACCTGGCTGATTTCAGCGCCCTCTCTCACCCACCCCTCTTCACTCCAGCCACACTGGCTTCCGGTCTGTCCTGCAAATACAGTCGAATCTCAGGGCCTTTGTACTCGCTGCTCCCTCTGCCTAGACTGCTCTCCCCAAAATACCCACTCTAGTTTGTCCTTTCATTTAAACCTTGGCTAAGACGTCCCTCAGCCTTCAAACAGCACCTGTCACTCAGTACGTGCTCAACAGGTTATCAGTTATGGGCCGGGGATTTAGCTCAGTAGTTCCAACGCCTGCCTTGCAAGCATGAGGCCCCAGGTTCGATCCCTGGTAACCACATACAACAATGCTGGGCGTGGTCATTCACGACACCCATCAGCAATCAGTACCACACCACAATGCGGGGTGATAGTAGTGGCATGTAACTATCAGTTACAAAATGAACATCACCTCCTCAGAGAGACCCTCCTAGCCCATCCTAACATACTGATCCAAATGACTTAATTCTACTCAGTACAACACATTTCCAATTAAAAATGTCCATGTCTGACCTGGAGGACAGTCCTCATACCTCTGGAAGCTTGATGAGAATTCACAGAGGACCGTTGTATTAGTTTCCTGCTTTTATTTATGCTTAAAATTGCTCACAGAGAAAGAAACTTCATCAGAACAGGAAAAATAAGTATTCCCCATATCCATTTCCTTCTCTTTCCTCTGATTTCTTTTCTTTGTATCCCTACTGGCTTTTTCTCACTTTATTTTTTAAAAATTGATTGTATTGGTTCATTAATACATTAATTAAAACAGAATGACTTGATTCAACCAGCACCTAAGAAACAGGTCTTATTTGTTTGTTTTCAAAGAATAAACCAACAGAGCCTCACAGGAAGGGGGAAGGGGACTCCTTCACACCTCACTTGGTGGAAACAGGTTCACAGCCAACTCTGAGTCCTCAGAGCCTGTGGTCTCGGCTGCTCAGGGGGACCAGACTGGACAGGCCGAAGGGGAAGTGGTAATGGCAAGGAGCCCCCAGGGCAAGGTGAGACCTCCCAGCAACCACAGGGCCCTGGAGAGGGATTTAGGTCCTCTGAACTCAGTCTGGCCCCTCCCCAATTCGGTCAAGCCTGTTTCTCTTATCTGTTCAAAAAAATGGAGGATTTTGGATTCAATAAGGTGCTGTTAACTTGAGGGCCAAGAAGCAGCCTAAGCGGTGGATTTCCTAATCAGGAGGAGAGTCCAGGGAGCTTCATTATCTGCACATATGTGCATATTTTTCTGGGGGAAGGATCCTGGCTTTCAGCTTTTCAGAGGGAGGAATCTGACTCATAAAAGAGAGAACCAGGGTCCAGATTAGCTCTGATTTTCGAGTTCAGCTCTGGCTGAGGTTCTGAGTCCTAGGAATCGAAACAGCCTATGATATGATTACCCCCAGTCAGTGGTTCTCTGAGTGAGCGTCCCTGGCTACCAGGAGTAACATCATCTGGGAACTTGTAGGCAGGACAAATTCTCAGACCCATGGAATCAGAAGCTGTCGGGGAGCGGGGCCGCAGCCTGTGGAACAGGCCTTCTGGACACACAGGACCTACCATACTTGAGGCCTGGGACTTCGGCGGTCTTGTTCTTTGCAAACTGCTTCTGTTTAGTCCAGCAAAAGCTAATCTGTAAAAGGAATCCTTCTGCGGCCAGGTCCAGCAAAGGTCCAAGGCTTGACATTTACCCTGGGTCAGGAGGGCTTCCTAAGTAGCTTCCTAATTGGATGTCTGAACTGATATAAAAACAACTTTTTCTAAGAGAACATTTCACACAAGAGCTCACAGTATTGCATTACAAACTATCTCAGCAGGGTGTGGTGGTGGCTCCTGCATATAATCCCACCACGCTGGGAGGCTGAGGCAGAAAGATGGCAAGTTTAAACCCAGGCTGAACAAACCTAGTAACACCATGACTCAAAAGAAAAACAAATGTAAAGGGGAAGAAAAAGGAGTAGGTATGTAGCTCGGTGGAAGGACCCTAGGTTCAATCTCTAGTACTACCACCACCACCAATAATGATAATAATAACAATAACAACAATAATCGTGTGTAAAAAATAACAGTGGGGCTGGGGATTTAGCTCAGTGGTTCTGGCACCTGCCCTGCAAGCCCAGGTTCAATTCCCAGTAACCACATACAATAATGCTGGGTGTGGCGAATCACATCCAGCAGCAATCAGCACCACACACCACAGTGCCAAGCTTGGTAACTCATGCCTGTTATCCCAGCACTCGGGAGGCAGAGGGAGGAGGATTGCTGTGAATTCGAGGCTGAGCTCAAAACCAGTCTGAACTACAATGTGAGGCCTTGTCTCAAAAAAATAAAAAGTAATAATTATTCCTTGATATCATCAAATCTATTCACCTACTTAGAGTTTGCCATTTCCCAACTGACTTATACACATCTTTGTTTGTTTGGTTGGTTTTGTTTTGTTTTTTTGAGATGTGTCTCCCTTTTGTTGTTCTGGCTGGCCCTGAACTCACTGTGTAACCCAGCTAGCCTCAGACTCACAGAAATCCTCCTGCTGACTGCTGGAATTACAGGCATAAGCCGCCACGCCCAGCACTGTGATACGTGGTACCAGGGATAGAACTCAGAACCTCACATTTGCCAGGCAGACACCAGAACCACTGAACTAAATCCTCGGCCCCTAGTTGGTTGGTTTTTGAAGCAGAGCCTCACGACATTGCTGAGTGGTGTTGAATTTCTGGGGTTCAGAGTAGCTGAGATTACAGGTATGTGTCTGACATCTTTTTTTTTTTTTTTAAGCTTCTGTAAATAAAAATCCAAATAAGGTCTACATTTTGCAATTGGTTAATGTGGTGCTAAGGATTCTTTTGAAAATCAGCAGAACTACAGAACCGCCTCTCTGCATTCCCCTCACTCTGCACTGTATTTGTGGTAGAAACTGGGTCAGGTTTCCCACCACCCGGACTTTGCTGACTGTGTCACTTGCTGGGGCTGAACATGCTCCACGGTCATGCCATTTCTGGGAACTGGATCAAACTTGGACCAGATGCTAGTCTGATTTGGGGGGAAAATTTCCAAGGTGACGCTGTATGCTTCCCAGGGAAGCTCCCACAGTAGGCTGCCTCTCTCTGTAACTTGCTGGTGCTCAGCACCTCAGTCTGTAAATTCCAGAGACTTCTAGGGTGAGGGTGGTCAGGATGCAGGAAGCGGGACTGACTGTCCAGGGCGGGGTGGGGGGAACACCATGAGTCAATGCCCAGACACCACCAAGATATTTTAAGCAGGGGAGGGACAAGGTTAGATTATCATTCTAATTTTACAACATTCTATGTCTAAACTTAAACTTTCTAGGAATCCAACATTTTAACTTTTTTAGATTACAGTACTGCCGCTTCTTAAAATGCTAACATTCTACCAGCATTTCCAGATTTTGAGAATTCCCACCTTGCAACTCTTGAGGGATCTTGTCTTTCTTTTTTTTTGTCGTTTTTTTTAAGACAAGGTCTCCATAGGTAGTTCAGACCGGCCTTAAGTTTGCAGCAATCCTCTTGCCTCAGCCTCCCAGGTCGTAGTATCACAGACATGCACTACCATGCCCATCAACCTTGGCATTCTTGAATTCCCATGTTTTAATTTTGCGTTCCAACATTCCACAGTTCTGAGCCTATTCTCAGTCTAACATGTCAACTTCTAAGACCCAAGATCCCAACTTTCCAACATTGATCTCCAGTCATCTGAGATACTAATATCCCCACCTTCTCTGCCTCCAACATGTGTTCACACTAGTATTCTAACAGAGGACTCCAGCATTCCAAATCCAATATTCAGACCTCTCATCTGCCAATACTGGAGACTGCACTCTGGCAATAATCTAAGAATCCAGAGTTAGCACTCTTCCAGTGCTGAGTTCCAGAGTTCCAACATTCCAGCTTTCTTTGAAAGGACACACTCTCAATTTCCATGCTTAACACAACCCTACCCCCATGAGGTAGAAACAATGTCCAAGCACCTGGCTGCTCAGCATTAAAGGAGATTCCCCCAATTCTTACATTCTAAAAGCCCAATATGGCTGAGGCATGTATTTCAATGGTTAAGTACTTGCCTAACATAGACAAAGTCCTGAGTTCAATCACCAGCAATTCCAAGACAAAATCCAAAAACCCCTGTGGAATCCTAACATGGTAGACCCGTCACTGCCAACAAGGTAACAACCCAACAAGTCAATTGTCCAACTCTCAATGTCTTAACATTCTAAGTCTGATTTCGACGCAGCACAAGAAAGCAACCTCACGTCCACATTACAGGACTCTACTGCCCACATTCCAGCACTCTGGACCTCATCCCCAAGTTCTCTAGACTGAAGGAGACGCTCAGCTGAGGCAGGGTATCTGTGAGTGTCCACCCTGGAGATCCTGGTCAACAGACAGCAGCCACGCCCCCAGCCGGCAAGGCCTCAGCCAAAGACCACAAAGCTCACCTGAAGCAGTAGCTGGTATCCAGGGCTCGGCGGTGCCGGGGGCTGTGCAGGTGCTGAGCCCTCTCCAGTGGGGTGGCCATGAGGAGCAGGAAGGGCCGGTTCATGCCATGAATGGCTCCCAGGTCACCACGGCGTTTGGGACCAATTCCTGCTTGGGTTTGGGAGTCAGGGTGGAAGACATATGCATTCTCAGAAGGAGAGGCCAGTGAGTAGGGGGCAAATGAGATATTGAGATATCTCTCTCTCTCTCTCTCACACACACACACACACACACACACACACACACAGACACACACAGACACACACAGACACACACCATTTCTGGGCATGGGGCCCAGCCAGGGAGTTTGGCCTCACCGTTGATTTCCACACGGAGCGTGTTATCTTTGCTGTCACAGGAGCAGTGAGCACTGAAGCGAAAGCCCTCTAATTCCTCTGTGGGAGGGAACACAGAGAAGCCAGACTGAGAGAGGCTGGGGCAGGAAGGAGCAAAGCCAGAAGCTCCTTCCTGCTCACCCCACACCCCTGCTCTGCCCTCTCCTTGCAGGGTTCTTGCTCTAGTTCTTTGTGTCGCTGGAGACTCTTCTGCAGCTCTCAGCCTGTGTGACCCCCTCAGCGAGGCCCTCCACGACGCACACCCTCCACTAGGCCGCTCTTTTGCTTTCTATAGCACGTACCCTCTCTGACATCTGCGTCTGACTATTTCTGTCATCGTTCTCAGGAGAGCAGGACACAGGAAGCACCGGGGCAGGGATCCTTGTTTTTCTTGTTCCCCGCTGGGCCTGGTCCCATCAGACACCAACATCTACCAAGGACCTAGCGCCAGGTCTCACTCTATATGCTGTGTCACCTCCTTTAATCCTCAAACTCTTCATCTTATAGACCGAGAAGCTGAGGGACGAAGAGAGGAAGTGACTTGCCTACAGTCACACAGGTGCCAAAAGGTCAGGCGGGGGTGTGAATCTAAAGGTCGTGCACTTTGCACACGGCTGTGTGACACGTTTCCTGAATGAATACATACATGATGCTATCTAAGCATCAGACCTTCATCCAATGCCCCAGGACACCCCTGCTAGCATCTCCCTGCTCCCTCATCTCTTCATCCAGCCAAAGTACTCCACGTCCCATATGTCTCAACACAATCACCCTTACTCCTCCTAGAGGCCTCCTGGGCTTAGGTTTCTTCTTTGGCTCCACATGAGAGTCCCTCATCCCAGCCCATCCCTTCCTTGCCTGTGCCTCCCCTTTCCGGTCTTGATCATTCTAGTTCAATATGCCTGGTGCAGATCCTTGTTAAGACCTCTTAGGTAACCCGAAGGGACTGTGGTTTTGGTTACCACTGTGTCCTCTGCACCATCTAGCACAAGGCAGGAAAGAAACTGAACCCTTTGATTATCTCCTAAATGAGTGACTGAGGAGGTCAGAAGGAAGGAATATTCAGGCACCATGGACTCTGCCAGGAATAGGACAGAAAACTGTCTTCTCCTAGACAGAGGAAATGTGTCAGGCCCTCCTTGGCCTCAAGGCCTTTGCACAAAACCCTCCTGCCTCTACTTCTTTTCCTGCCTTGCTGAGACATCCCCTCCCTAGGAAGCCCTCCCTGAGTCCAGCTGGGTCAGGCCCCTTCTGTGGTCTCCCCATCGAAGCCGTGCCACTCAGAGCCTTCACCAGCCAGCGAAAGGTCTGTTCCTGATCCACCACCCAGCAAACTCCTGAATTCGAGGACAAGAATGAGGTTGTTTTGCTCACGGCTCTATCCCCAGCATCACCCTCCACACGGCAGAAGGAGGCGCTCAAGAATCAGACTAAACCTTCCACAGGTTCCGAGGTTAATCACTCAGGTTTAAGTGTCAGGCAAGAGGCTGGGCTGGGCTCTTCATCATCAACACTGAGTGGGTGGAGTGAGGCAGATGACCCCAGGACACACAGTAGGACTGATCCCATCAAAACAAGCAGGTAACAGTCCTCACCTCCTTGGCTCAGCCACTGCCTCACGACTCCAGTGACATCGAAGGACAGCCACTCCGGTGAATCACTGGGTGTCAGGAGACGGTTGCTGAGGTAGCGCCAGGAATTGTTGCTGTATTTCTGAGGGGTGACGAACGGGAAGAAAGACAATGAAAGAGGTCCGTCATGTCATAACCCCCTCATACACTGGCCACACTCCCATTCTATTTGCTCCCCCAAACAGGCTTCGAGACAGTCCCCAGACACCAGTGTTCCCGACCCCACTCTGAGATCCTGCAGGATCCATCCTTGGTTGCAGCACCTCTGGAGAAGAGGTGACAGCCTCTGACTTGGGTCATCCTCTGCCCTTGATGCTCTCGGGAGCTGCATACACTTTACTCTCTCTATGTCTCTTGTACCTTGGACAGCCCATGATGCCAAGTCACTACCATTCATGGGTTTCTGTAAATTTGACACCCTGGATTTGAGGCAGATTTCTCGGGGTTTATGTGGGAAGGCATTTCCTAACTCCAGTATTTGACAGGATCCCAAGAATTACATACATAACAAACCTGAATAGTTCTAGGACTATCTACAAACCACAAGGCTGACAGGCACTGTCCCTAGATGCTGTGAGGAACAATTCCTAGGGCCTCATATTATACATTAGAGGCCACAGTGTATGCAGTGTTTCCCAGATTTCAAGAAACTAACATTAGACAAAGAGCTCTCTCACTGTGAGAGTCTAACACCTGTCATCCTATGAGTCTAAGATTCTGTACAACATGAATTCTAGATCATAGGCGTTCTAAAGACTCCAGTCCTCTTGAAGGCCTCAACATTCTTGGGAGACTCCGTCTTCTACATAAGAACTTTCTGAAATGTTACTATGTGGTTTTAGAGTCTCCCAGCCAGATCCCAAGTCTGAATAGCATTTCATCCCTCTCCCTCCCGGCCTTCTCACAGCGGATGGAATTCAAGGCCTTGAATATGCCTGGTTAGTGATCTAAGCAACTTACCACTAGGCTATACCCTTGACCTGTCCTACATCCTTAAAAAAAAATCCAACTTGGGCCAGGGATTTAGCTCAGTGGTTCCAGCACCTGCCTTGCAGGCACAAAGTCCTGAGTTCGATGCCCAGGTTACCACATACCACAATGCCAGGCATGGTGACTCACATCCATCAGCAATCAGTACCACATACCACAGTGCTGGGCACGGTGGCTCACACCTGTAATCCCAGTACTCGAGAGGCAGAGGCAGAAGGATTGCTGTGACTTCAAGGCTGAGTTCAGGGTCAGCCAGAGACCCTGTCTCAAAAAAAAAAAAAAAATCCAATTCAAGATATCCTTTCAAGAGTCTGAATTTTTTAAGGCCCCTCAGATTCTGCAGGTCCTGTTTCTTGGTCCTTAGAAGACTACTGAGGTAAATCCTGCAACCAGCAGTCTTCTGACCATCCACCCCATCTGGCCACAGCTCAGCCCCCAAGCCTGGGCCCCACCTCTAGGCTCATACTCTTACTTGGTACAGCTCCACGTGCTGCTCCACACTTAACTTGAGTCGCTGCATACGCAGCTCTGCCCGGGACAGCAACGGGGGCTCAGGCACAGCTTCCCGGAGCTCTGATGTATTGAAGAACATATATACACTGTGTGCAGCAGTATCGAGGCTCTTATAGATATCTAGTTCAGAAGAAGAGTGAGAGGGTATTAGGTAGTTGGCCTTGAATTTACTATGTACCCCAAGGCCATCCTCAAACTCTAGCAATCATCCTGCCTAAGCCTCCCAAATGCTGAGATTACCGGCATGCATCACCAGTGCCTGGCAGCGGAGTGAAATTAAGATGAAGCAGTTTCACTCCAGAGACTGCTCTTTACCATCTAAACTATGCCACCTTCTCACCAGTGTAACCTTATTACAACCATTATTAACTGCTTCCTCCTCTTTTGCAGCCAGTTGGAGCAGGTGAAGTTGGTTCTACATCAGAATGATTGCAGAATGGGGTACTAAGAGTGCTCCGAAAACCAGCAAGTTTGCAGCAGAGGATACAGCAGCAGGCTGTGAACTCCTACGTCACCTAACGCAGAAACTGACTGAAGGACTGAGGAAACCCCTTCCTGTTGTCTCTAACCCCCTTTCTCTCCAACCCTAAGCCCTGTCCTTGGCCCATCCCGTACTCAATAACCCTCAACGGAAAGGCAAGAGTCTCTGCTAGCAGCAGATGGGAGGAGAAAGGAGGACAGAGATGCAGGGGAGAGAGATGTGGAGAAGAGAGAGCGAGTAGGTAGGGACAAACACTGGGTGACCCATGCGGTGGAGACAAGAGACAAGGGTGCAGAAGAGAAAGAAACAGTGAGAGAGAAGAAAAAGATGGAAGATGATGTTCCAATCACGTCGGGGTCACAAAATGAATGATGGGAAATGAGGCACATGCAAGATGAGACACCTATGGGTTTGGGGGGAGAAATAAGGACAGTCTCTGAGAAGAAAAATGGCCTCTTTTCTTTGTTGAGAAAGAAGGCCACACCAAAGCCGGTGAGGAGGGGGCATGACTTGGCCAAGCCACAAAACAGGGCGTAGTAAGGATGGGCAGAGAAGCCGAAAACCCACTGCCCAAGGAAGAAACTGAAACCTTAGGGGCCGCAGAGGACGCTCCTGGGCCCGCAGGACGCCTGGGTCCTGCCCCGGCTCTCGCGTGGGCGCAGACGGGGCGGATCCAGGAGTAAACCCGCCCGGCGCTGGGGTGAGAAGGGCGGAGGCTACTGGGACCGAGAGGGCGGGGACCAGACCTGCCTCGTCTCGCCCCAGGCTCTGCGCGGGGCAAGGGGAGGAAAGGGAAGGGAGGGAGGCGAGGCACCGGACGCTGGGGTTTCCCCAGTCTCCCCAAGAGGAACTGCCACTTCAAGGTCTCTGACTGCCAGTGTTCAGCTCTGCGGGGTCCTTCTGACCGCTCTGGAAGCCCGGCCTCCCCAGCGCATGGCACGCACGTGGGGCTTTTCTCACCCCTACCAGCTCGGTTTCCTCACATCGGTCTTGCCGCGTCGCCCCTCGCCCAGGGCAGTTACTCCACTCACTCGCAGCCCTCGCCGCGGCGAGCGCGTGTCTGTCTTTCCCACGCCTGTCTCGCTTCTCTGAAACTCCCGTCCCAAGACCCAGTGTTCTAGGTATCCGAGGACTCGCTTCCTCCCGGCGCGGAGTGCCGTCTCACCTCCCCTCGCATCACCTCCCCGCTCCTCTCCCGCTACCTTTCTCCTCCCAACGACTTCGCCTCGTCTCCCCGGCATTTATCACACCGGCCCCACGCTCGCTCGCTCTCTCTACCAACCCCCTATCGGCTTGGTGCCGGCGCTCTCTGGAAGTGAGTGCCCTACGCTTTTCCCGGCACTTCCGCGGTTCGCTTCACCTAGTCTTTCTGCGCTCGAATCTCCACCTCAGCACCCCCAAGCTTTCCTGCTTGCCTCTCCTTTCCCAAATGCCTGGGGTCTTCGCTTTGCCCAAACCAGCTCCCCTCTCTGAAGAAGAGATCCCCGCATTCTAGCGCGCCCTGCAAGAGGGGGCCTTTCCCTGCGCGCCCTCCATTGCTTCTGTCCTCCCTGGGAACTCTCCCCGCGATCCCGCGTGCCCCTGTTGCCACCAAGAAGTGGCCCACCTCGCTCGCTATCTCCTCCTTCCCAAGACCAGACATTCAAAGGGTAGGACTCAGTGCCATCCTCCTTGGGACACCACGCCTCCAACACGCTCCCGGAGCCCCCTCCAGTCAGTTTCTTCCGCCAGTAATTTCCTCCCCGTGACCCCTGCACTCCGGCGCCCCCTGGGGGCCCCCTCCCAGCTCCCCAGCCCCTCGGAGCTCACTGTGGGTATTCTCCACCATTAGCACGCGTGTGACCTCCTTGGCATAGTAGTCCGGCTCGGGCTCGGGCTCCTGCTCGGCGCTCTCCCCGGCGACCCGATCGCGGGTACTGTTGTAGAGCGCGAGCACGGCCTCGGGCAGCGGGCCGGGCGGTACCTCCCCCTGGCTGGGGGGGCTGGCGAGCCGTAATTTAGACAGGATCTGGCCGCGGATGGCCTCGATGCGCTTCCGCTTCACCAGCTCCATATCGATGGTCTTGCAGGTGGACAGTCCCGCGGCTGGCCGGCCGGGCGTCAGCACCAGTAGCCACAGCAGCGGTAGCAAAAGCGGCAGTAGCCGCAGCCGGAAGGGCGGCATGGGGGAGGCGGCGACCCCCGGCACCGCCGAGAGCGCGAACCCGGCAGAAGGGAGATGGGGAGGCCCCGCCCCTGCAGGGGATGGGTGTCTCCCGGGAAAGGTGGAAGGGTCTCGGGGAAAACTGAGTCCCTCCGGGAGAACGAAGCCGGAGTCGTTGGGAGGCTCGGACACGGGGTGTCTTAGTATCCCACGGAAGAAATCAAGGTGGGCGAGATCTGGTACCAGAAGGTGGGTGGTCTTGAACAGGGGAGCTGTGGCAGTCTTACAGAGATCCGTCACCCGGAGGAATGAGGGTCCTACGTAGCTCCCGGGCTCGGGAGAAGGGTGGGGGAGGTGGCGTGCAAGGGGTGCGTCCCAGGTCTGGGGTGAAGTCTTCGCGGGAGGCGGGGTCTGCTGCTCCTGAGGGCCGGTCCGGAATGGGGACGCCAGGGGGACTCTGATTCGGGGTAAAGGAGGCAGCCAGCGTCCGAGGCGGTGAGCAGGGGCGGTCTGGAGTTCGCAGGTCCTGCCTCCTCGCGGGGCAGCGCTGCGCCAAGCGTCCCCGTGTCTCCGGCTCCCAGCGGCAGCGGAAAAGTCTCAAAACTTTTTTTCCTCTTCTCCCAACCAGCTCGTCCCTCCTCCCGCTCTTCCTCCCCTCCTCCCCGCAGCGGCAGCGGCGGCGGCTGGTCTCAGGCTCTGGGGCCTCGGGCTGCTCCTCGAGGCTCCCTCCTCCACTCCGGGAGGAGGTCGGCCCCAAGGGCGGCTCAGAGCCGGGGGTGCCCCGGAGGGGGCGTCCCCCTGCCCCGGCCGGGGGCCTCGCGGTCTGGCGGATCCGAGGCGGGAGGAGGGAGGGGGACGGCCAGGGGCGCGAAGGGCGGCGGCGGGGACCGGCTGGGCGGCGGGGGGTTTTGAAGCCGTCCCGGCCCCACCCAGGAAGCGCGCGGGGCGGGGGCAGCCCCAGGGGGAGGGCATGGGGGGGCCACGGTCCTCAGCTCGCGTGGGCGGGCTCCGAGGGGGGTCCCTTCAGCCCTGCGGGGAGGGGGCGGACACCCGAGCTCCGCCCCACGGACAGGGTGCTGCCTCCTGGTGGCCAAGCGCTACCAAAGCCGTGACGGAGATGGATTGGGCCTTTGGGGGCTGGAGTGGGGTCACGAAGAAATTGAGGATCTGGTATAGAGGGCAACATCCCAGAATATGGACACAGAGGAGAGAAGACTCACAGGAGGGGCACCCAGAACGGGAAAGGAATGAAAAGCTCAGAGAGAGGGACTGACAGAAGATGGGGTGACCAAGCCGAGTGGGGGTGCGGGTGGGGGAAGAGGTCATTTACAGATGGAGGGGGTCAGAAAGGAACCACACCTGTAAGAATCACTTTTATTAAGCACTTCCAATGTGCTAAACAGCATTTTCCTCCCAACCCGGTGACCACACACCATGACACATGGGCAACGGGGACTCCAGGGGCATTACTGGGCTTGAGGTCCTTGCAAGGACCAGGATCAGGTCTGACGGCCTGACCATCTCCAGGTCCATGATCTTAACTGCTGTGCCACCCTGTCGCATCACTTGGCCAGGGCTACAGATGGTGTCAGCCACCAGAGGCACGATCCTTCAACACTCCACACCGTAGATCCTTCAACACTCAACACCGTAGCGGTCAAAGTGACGCAGCAGCAGGCTGAGATGGAGGCGCACGGTGCCGCCAGCAGCTGTGTGCAGGCGGTAGCGGTCTGCCCCACTGTAGATTGTATCTGCATGCAGTAGCTGCGGCCCACCCCCCACAAAGGCCCTGGCCAGCTGCTCCCGCCAACTGCCCAGTGGCCGCCATGTGGGGCAGTCCAGCTGATGGGTGCCTGGGCTGCTGGGCACATGACAAAAGCCATAGCCTGCGAGCTGGCAGCGGCCAAAGCTGTCCTGGGACCACACCTGGAGATGCAGCCGGGGCCAACCTGCGGGACAGGATGAAGAAAGGAGGGACAGTGGGGCCCAGCCCCCTGCTGCTAGGTCTCCACCTCCCTGATGGCCACTGGAGACCTTGGTCTGGTCCTTTGCCCGGGTGCCTCTGCCCCAGCCTCCTCTATAGATTCCCCTCTACTTTTCCAACCCGCATGGCAGCACAAAGGCTCTTTCTACCTCCTTTCTACTCCGCTACTCAAAAGCCTTCCACAGGGCCCCAGTGCCCTCAGTATGAAGTCCAGCATCATCTGTGTTCAAGTCCTTGCCTCCGGCCTCTGCCGACTTCCAGCTCTGTGGTCTGTTTCTCAATGTCCTTACCAGCAAGTCCTGCTGCCCCTCCAGCCTTCAGATCAGCACCCTGGGCCCTGACCCACGTCTTGTGCCTGTGCTCGTGGCCCTGCTTCTTCTTTTTTCTCCTACCAGTACTGAGGATTAAATCTAAGACCTTCACATTGAGCTACCTCCCTAGGCTTTTCTATTTTTATTTTGAGATACAGTCTCACTAAGCTGCTGAGGCTAGGTTCAAACTGGCAATGCTCCTGACTCAGCCTCCCAGAGTCCTGGGATTACAGATGTGTGCCACCATGCCTGGCTCGAAAGCCTATGTCTCCCCTTCCATGAGTTTGCCAATGTCCTCCAAATGTAGTTGGGCTCCCTGGCCCTTGGCGACCCAAACCATCTCCCCCTCTGTTTGGAGCCCCCCCTTTGTGGTAGGCCCTGTTCTAGGATCTAGGGACACCGTGGTGAACACAGCAGACAAAAATTCCTGCCCTGTGAGGCTGACATCCTAGACTATGAACATAGTAAATAAGTAAATTATAGGGTATGTCAGATGGTGATAACTGCTCTGGAGAAAAATAAAGCCAGGGAGGTTGGGGGTGGGGGTGTGGTTTGGGAAAGGAATTGGATCGAGAGAGTTTCCATAAGAAGGTGACATTTAAGAGAATGCTTGAAGGAGGGAAGGGAGTGGGCTGTGTGGTCATTAGGGAAAGAGAAATTCAAGCTAAAATTCAGAGCCCCTGAGGGGCATGAGCCTGGAGGGGCCGGTGTGGCTGGATCTGGGAAAGGAGAAGGGGCAGAAAATGACTGCCAGGCCAGGGATGGTGCTGCACACCTGTATCCCAGCACTCAGGAGGCTGAGGCAGGAGGATCACTGCCAGTTCAAGGCCAGCCTGAGCTACATAGTGAGACCCTGTCTCAAAAACAAAACAGAACAAAACAAATGCGATGCCAGATTGTGCAAGGACCTATGTGAGACACGATAAGATTCTGTCGTTTACCCTGAACGAGACAAGAACCAATGAAAGAGCAGAGATGTGTCTCAACTTAGATACCACAAGAGCCCTGCTGGCTGCACAGGAGCACAGTCCTGATGCTACCAAATAATCCAGGTAGGCGGAGGAAGGAAGGAGAGGTTGAGTTTGGGGCAGAAAGGAGGAGAGAAGTGTAAGTTAGGATAAACTTCCCAGGGAGGGTTGACAGGATTCGCTCCTGAATAGAATGGGGGTGGCAGTTGAGGATCTGACAACAGTGAGGACAGAGTTCTCCGCCTCCCTCTCCAGTCACCACACGTGGCAGCCACAAAGAGCTTTGAAAAGTGAAGTCTGACTGATCCCCTGGCTGCTGGGGCCCCCAGTGCCCTGGGAGACAGCAGCCAAGACCAGACACAGCCTGTGCCTTGCCACCCTAACCCCGGCACCCTTCTGCTCTCATAGCCCTCCAAATGTCTGGCTCCCTCTCCTGTGAGCCTTCCCCATGCTAAGAGCCCCATCTAGAACCCTCCTCTGGCCACTGGTTGGGAAGCTCATTCTTTCCTCCAGAGAAGGCCCCCCCCCACCCTCTGGACAGGCTCAGACACCTCTTCTGGGCTCCTGTGCCCCCACGGTCCCGGCTCCCCGACCTGTCCGCTCTGGCTGGGCAGGCAGTGGGTATAGCACTGACACTGCAGAGACACGCAGCACCTCTGCCCAGGCTGTTTCCTGGAACAGGTTGTATCTTCTACAGAACCGATACCCGCCTCCCCAAATACTCACTTCCCCTTTGCTCAGCCTCCGCTCTCCCAGCAGAGAACAGCGACCAGCCTGTGCCTTCTCCCCCTTTCATACACCCCTTTTACCTTCATAAACCCTCTTCCAGCCTCCTGGTTCTCACAGACCCTTGCTTTGTCCCTTTACTCTAAGGCCACCCCCTCCCACCAAGCCCCTCCCCCACACCATCCCATCTTCCCTGGCCCTGGGCCCTGGTCCATCTCACTCCTGTAGCGCAGGCCTGGAAAGGCCTCAGCTCAGCCTCTCCAGGGCAGGCTTAGCTACAGGGGACCCCACAAGGTATGGGGAGCAAGATAAGATGGGGTGTTTCAAGCCCCAGCTGCTTTGGGTACTGCCATACCCCCCTCTTCTCAGCCTGTCGCTAGGCCTGGTACCCACCTTGGAGTCCTTTGGTAGCGAAGTGCAGGTCGATGGGGTGGGACCAGTAGGCCATGTCCCCTACCTGGGGAGTGTCCACCTGTGTCTGGCCCTCTCGCACACCCGACAGGAGCTTCCACGCTGCCCCTGTAACAAGGACAGAGTCAGGGTGGGGTGGGGGCTGCCTTTAGGGAGGGGACGGCCCTGTGGTGCCCCACCTGCCTCCACCTCACATTTCAAGAAGGGGGTGAGGGATACAAAGGGTGGGCGCCACGGGCAAATGTCTGGGTTAAAATCCTGGCAGTCCCTCTTCCTGCCCGTGCAGCTTGGACAAGTTACTGTTCTCTGGCTTGTTTCCCCATCTACAAAATAACGTATTCTATAATTCTGAGAAGATTCAGTGAGTGGAGGATAAGTCTTCTCAGTTCTTGTTATTTTCTTTTGTTTTGGTGCTAGAGATGGAACCCAGGGCTCTGTGCATGCTAGGAACATGCTCTACCACTGAACTATATCCCCAGTTCCTGTAATATTTTATTATTGTTCGCATCTCTCATTTCGAGGCAGAGCCAAGGACTCAGATGGGGCCAAGGTTATCCTCCAGGACACCATGAAAGCAGGTCTTTTGTTTGTTTTTGAGACAGGGTTTCAACGTGTAGCCCAGGCTGGCCTTGAACTTGTAGACAATCCTCCTGCCTCAGCCTTCCAAGTGCAGGGATTACAGGCATGCACTACCAGGCTCAGTGATCACAAGTCTTAATGGTGATCCTACTAAGGGATGATAAAATAAAGAACACACTCAGTGTTGACTAGATGTCAAAAGCTATGCAGAGGTGGGGGATTTAGCTCAGTGGTTCCAGTACCTGCCTTGCAAAAGCAAGGTCCAGAGTTTAATCCTCAGTAACCACATAGAACAATGCCAGGCGTGGTGGCTCACACCTGTAATCCCAGCACTCAGGAGGCAGAGGCAGGAGGATTGTTGAGTTCAAGGCTGAGTTCAAAACCAACCTGAACTATAAATCAAGACATTGTGTCAAAAAACTAAAAAACAACAACAAAAAAACCCCACTATGCTAAGCACTTTAAACAAGGTGTTCATTAAATCTGTCCTCTAAGACTTTTACTCCCCACACCACTCTCCAGTTTACAGACTCCCCCACATGGCCCACAGCAGGCTATGTACCTGGCTGGTGCCCACCTCCCTGAGCTCATTTCTCACCAATCTTTCTCTCCCTCACTACATGAAGCTTCACTGGCCCCATTTATGATCCTGCGCCTCAGGGCTTAAAACTAGTCCTTCTCATAAAATCCTATTTCTTCCTAATACTTACAGTAATCTGCAATCACTGTACATGTTTCTTTTCTTTCTTTCTTTCTTTTTTTTTTTTTTTTTTTTTTTTTTGAGGCAGGGTCTCACTTTGTAGTTCAGGCTGGCCCTGACCTGACTATGTAGCCCAGGCCAGCCTCAAACTCACAGCAATCCTCCTGCCTTTGCCTCCCAAGTGCTGGGATTACAGGCGTGAGTCACCACGCCTGGCATTGTGGTAAGTGGTATGGATTGCTGCTGGGCATGAGTCACCATGCCTGGCACTGTTGTATGTGGTTACCAGGATTGAACTTGGGACCTTGCTCCTGCAAGGCAGGCACCAGAACCACTGAGCTAAATCCCCCAGCCCTGTACATGTTTCTTTATGTTCTTGTTCTGTTTTTCTTTTTTCTCTCTCTTCTACTCTGAACTCCATGGGAACAGCATCTGCCCAGGGTCGGACAGCACATGAGTGGGAGAGGGGGCCCCAGACTGAAAACCAAGCCTGACTGCAGAGACTGCCTTTATCTGCTCAGTTGGAGCATCTCCATTTCTCCACTGCTATCCCACTTTCCAGTAAAACCTGAAACGGTGCTGACGGAAATAACCACATCCGTTCCATCTGTGACAGGCAACAACACACAGGCCTTCAAGAATAAGACCTTATCAAAGGCTTCTGTGAACCAGCCAAACACTCGAGGACTCCCTAGTCCAGTCTAATGCTGCTGATAGTCATTTAGTCCTGACAGCAACCACACAAAGTAGTACTATTATTATTTCATGGAATAGCAGGAAAATCCAGGGCAACTGAGTTGTCTGAGATCACATAATAAGGAAGCAGCAATTGGTTTTCAGCACAGGAAGTCAGTGTTGTTAACACCAATCCTGTGCCACCTCTTAGCTGCTATTATTTTCAGACGAGGACACAGAAGCCCAGAGAGCTCAAGTCCAAAGCCTCCCAATTAACAGGTGTGGAATTTAGTATCTGAACCCAGATCTGGCAGCTCACAACTCCAGCCATTACACTATTCATCGACAAAGAGCCTTAGAAAGAGAGAATCGGAAAATGACGCATCCAAGATCCTCCTTCTTGGGCCTCTGCGAAGAGACAGACACCGCTAGAATGCAGTACACAGGCAGTTATGAACACCAGGACGTCTTCTCCGCAAATCTGGGATAGAAGGTTTATATCTGGCAGGAAGAACTCAATAAATGGAGATTATTCAGGAAAGAGTCGAGGTAGCGGAGGCCCTAGGGTACCCTGGAACTATGAGTGCAAGCCCAGCCGTAGTTAGGGCAGTCTGTCCTTAGGAAATGGGAAAAGCACAGAGGGGAGACAGAGACGGTGATCGTGATCTGGGTCTGACAGCCATTGGCAAGTGAGGGTCAGCGACCATTCCAGGAGTCGAGGAAGGGGTTTGGAGCCATCAGGGCAGGGCAGTGGCGGTCAGGGCTGGAGATGAACCAGGCCTGGGGAATACCTGTGTGGATGCCCCATTTGCAGAAGAGACTACTTTCGGAGAAACCGGTGGCCCCTACGATCTGCCCGATGACGTGGACCTCTGCCATGGCCCTGGGAAGGGAAAAATATAATCTCAGCTCTATGAGGTAAGCGTATTATGATTTCCATCTGAAAGAAGGGGAAACTGAGGCCCACCGCGGGCAATGCAGTACTAGGATTCCAAGCTAGTTTCGTCAACTCATTGATGCTGCGGTCTTAACCACAGACCCTAACTGCCTCCCAGAAAAACAGGGTAGAAATGGGGGAGGGAACCCGTTCTCTAGGAAGCTGGCGCCTAACTGTGCCCCGCCTAAGTCAACCCAGCAATCCGGGGAAGGCTCCGCCCCGTCCAGCGGACAGTGGCCCCGCCCACAGAGCAAGGTCCCACCCCCTCGCGTCAGCCGGGCTCCCAAACTCAGAGCAGATCCTGCGTCCCAAACACCCGGCCTGTCTAGCACCTCCTCTAAACGCAGCGCATGCGTTATTCCCACCTTAGTGCTTTTAACCGTTAGGAGAGACGAAAGCGGCTGTGGAGATGGTAGCTCATGGGCCTGGCTTGGCCTTCTGTCCACGGGCGCCGATCAGTACTGGCTCACGCCTCTCCCAGGGTCTTTGTGGCAGCGAGAGATTTGAGGCGCAATTCTACGCCGGATCGCTCCTCTAGGGTTCCCTCGGTTGTTGCTGGGGCAACAGCAGGCTCCTCCCCGGGGTTTATGCCCGCCCTACGCGCCGGTGATTGGTGTTAGCTGTCCTCAGGGGCGGGGAAGTGGTGTGATGGACATTGTCTCTCCCTCTCCTGTTCCATTTTGGAAAAGTGTTTCCCTCACCCGAAGTTCAACTATTGGGGCGTGGCTGGGTAGCTCCATTTTTATTGTGGCTGAGACGTTTGAGAGCCAACCTCCCCGATTACTGTCTACACGAAATAAATCTTACCTGTGCCCACACTTCTCCCTCTTAAAAAAAAAAAAACCGCTCCTGTGGAGGACCACAAGTCAGAACAGTGCCAGAACCAAGGAGAGAGAAACGTAGAACTTGGGGAGTGGATTTCCACACCCCACCCCCGTTTTGAGCTCCTTTGGGCTTCTGAAGGGTCTGTTAGCCTCGCTTCTGTCTCAGCTACTGCTCAATCCAATTAGCACTGATTCTGAGCACTGGAGTTGGGGTGCGGATGAGACTTGAAGAACGGGTTCCTTTGTCTATGGAAGGTACTGTTTTCTGGTTTTGTTTTTGCCGCGCTGGAGACAGAACCAAGGGCCTTAAGTCATGCTAGTTAAGCACTGGTCCACTGAACCACATGCCCGGCCCTAAGAGACTTGTTTTTCCTATCTGAGCTCTGCCAGTAATCTGTACCGTGACCTTGCTGGGATTACAGGCATGCACCACCATGCCCGGCCATACATATTTTTTAAAAGGCTGAGGATAGTTCTCAGCACTTCACCAGCTCCAAATTATTGCAAGGAAAGGGGAACATATTAATATAATATTTATATGTCAGATAATTCAGTAGACTACTTTACTACAATAGCCAAACTTGAAAGCTCCTTTTTTCTTGGTACTAGTGATTCGAAACCACGACCTCATAAATGCTAGGTAAGCACTACACCATTCACCTACATCCCCAGCCCTTTTTCTTTTTTAATAAAAGTTACTTCTTCCTCTCTTTTGCCCCCCCCCTTCCATTCCTCTTTCTCCCTCTCCTCCCTTCCTCTATTCTCTTACCCCCAGTACTGAGAATTGAACCCAGGGTCCTCATTGAGCTTCGTCCTCCATCACATCCTTCCTATTGAGAAAAGATCCAGCTGAGTCACTAAATTTCCCAGGCTGGGTTTGCACGTGTCATCCTCCTGCTTCAGCCTCCCAGTGCTGGGATTACAGGCATGTGGCACCATGGCTCCAGCCAACATTTTGTTTATTTATTTATTTATTTATTTATTTTTAGGTTTTTGGAGACAGGGTCTCACTTTTGTGGTTCAGGCTGGCCCTGAGCTCAGCCTCAAACTCACATCACAATCCTCCTGCCTCTGCCTCCCGAGTGCTGGGATTACAGGCGTGAGCCACCACGCCCGGCACTGTGGTATGTGGTACTGGTTGCTGCTGGGTGTGCCTCTCCACACCCAGTATTGTTATGTGGTTACCGGGGAATCGAACCTGGGTCCTTGCGCTTGCGAGACAGGCGCCGGAACCACTG
>PVIR01020372.1:0-30701 GCA_004026965.1 Petromus typicus
GGCATTATGGTATGTGGTTCTGATTGCTGCTGGGTGTGAGTCTCCACACCCAGTATTGTATGTGTTTAACCGGGGATTGAACCCGGGTGCTTGAGCTTGCAAGACAGGCGCCGGAACCACTGAGCTAAATTCCCGGCCCCAAACAATAAATTTTGTAAAAACAAGCAAATATAGGGCTGGGGATTTAGCTCAGTGGTTCTGGCTCCTGACTTGCAAGTGCAAGGTCCAGAGTTCAAACCCCGGTTACCATAATCAACAATGCCAGGCATCGTGACTCACACCCACCAGCAATCAGTACCACATAACACAGTGCAGGGCGTGGTGGCTCACACCTGTAATCCCAGCAAGCGGTGGGCAGAGATGGGAAGATTGCTGTGAGTTTGGGGCTGAGTTCAGATAAGCCTGAACTACAAAAGCGAAACTGTCTCAAAAACTAAAAACAACAACAATAACAACAACAAAAACCAAGCAAATATCTACACACACACACACACACACACACACACACACACACACACACACACGTACTAATACAGTTTAGACTAGATGGTCTCCTCTGGGTGGAGGCAAGAGTTTGGGATGGGGTGCATTAATGATACTCTAGTTTCTATTATAATTTACCTACATAAATATAAGCAGCTAATTACAATCTACAAGTGGGGGATACATTGCCTAGAAGAGTTTGACCTACTGCTTCTGCCTGGTGTGTCAGTGGCAGCAGCAATTGGGCAGAGGCTGAGACGTAGAAGCACTACTATCAGGCACAGAACTCAGAGGCGTATCCAGGGAGAGGTGAGGATGGGCTCAGCTGTCAGCCCGAGACTGAGACCAAAGCCCGAGAGTGTCAAGGGCCACTCAGGGCTCCAACATACCTGGCAGAAGGGAGCTTCTCAGAAAGATGTTTCGGTAGTTGATAAACTCAGCAGAAGACTGACTACTTGGAATGAGATTTTAAGAGAACTGGGATTATGTTTCTTTGACAAAATCAAAACTTGATGGGAACTCAGGGAACATTTTGACTCATCTAAATTGTGAAAGTGAAGTCATAATCTTGTTTGACTGAGATAAGGAAGACTGTGCTGAATAGCAGTGAACTAGGAGAATACAGAAATACATAATCAAGACACAGAAACTGATCAGCATTTTAACTATACTGCATAACTTAGCTACTTTTTAGAAAAATAGAATTTTGTCTAGACTATTGGATAAGCTCGAGAGAAATATAAATTATTTCCTACATGAAGGTTTTGGATAGCTGTGCTTTTGGCCAAATGTTACTTGGCCCATATGAGTTCCTTCAGTGTCTCTCACCTTTTTCTCTGTCCTGACCCAAAACTACAAAGTACCTCCACCACATTGTGACCTGGACAGCTGCATATTTTTTTTCCCCTGTAGATTTAACTCAGTTCTTAGACTAGATGTCTTCTCTGGGTAATTGCCAGGTATTTGAGGATAAAGGTGTTTAGGTTGTTACTGAAAACACCTTTCAGTGCCCATGTGAAAAATTCCTAAGCCTCCCTGTAAACTCCAGCCCACCCCTCATTATGGACAACCTAGAAGAGCACCTCTTTCTGTCACTGTCCTTTGTCAGGGCTGCTGCTGACTCACTGAGTCCCAAATACCTGCTTTGGTCTGATGATCTGGGGCTTAGTGCTTCTTTCTCTGGACTACTTGGAAGGTCTGGGGGTGTCTCTTGTAGGAAATTTACGGCCATGACTTTTGGGGTGACTCCAGCCTTGGGTTCAGTAGAGACACAACACTGCAAGAGTGCAATTGTATAATTTGCCTCAATTATACAACCATTTTATTAATACAGTAAGTCCCTGACTTATGGACAAGTTCCATTTCAGGAGAATGTTCAGAAGTCGAATTTATTTACAATCCAGCAAAGTGAGTCTTATGTAATACACTGATGAACGTTTACAACTTTAATGTTCATAAGTCAAAGGCTTCTGCAAAGATCCGAGGGGCAGTTTTGGAGTGGGCAAGGTACCTTGCCTTCTCTCAGTGGGTAACCCGAGGCTTAGTTGCTCTTCTTTCACAGAGGAACGTATGTGTGCATGTAAATAGTCCTACCCAGTCTTCCCAAAGACGCCAGAGCAAAATGCTGCGGAAATCACATTGAAAAAGGAATCTCCAGGCAGCTGAGGGGATAGGTCAGGCAGAATTCAAAGGTATAAGAACAGAAGTGAGCTTCCTTCTCAGATGTGGGAGCGGGGAGGTCAGGCCGAGGGAATGCCAGGCTGCCTCTTCCCAGCTGAGGCCCACACCTCGTGAGGGCTCCCCTCTGCTGCAGAGTGCTGGCCCGATGTTCGAGCTCCTGGAGAGCCTGTCTCTGCATCTTCGCACAGGCTGTTCTGTCTGCCCAGAACATCCTTCTCCTTCTCTACCTCTTAGTTTGCAGGTGAGCTGCTCTGTGGGGCCTTCTTGACTTGAGGCTTCAAGAAGTTTAAATTATCTCCTCATGGAGCCTTTAAGGATCTGACACACACACACACACACACACACACACACACACACACATTTGCTGTCACAAATGTGACAGAGCTTTTGTCTTCCTATTCTCAGAACCCACGTGAATCCAGACACTAAGGTCTGGAAGCATTGTCACTAACCACTGATTTCCTGTCTCCTCTGAGAGCTGTGGACCCATCAAGCACCTGACATGATTCATTTCGCAAATGTCTAGCTAAATCCCTGGCTGTCTGAGGAGCGTGGGGGCTAGTTGCTAGTAACTTTAGTTGAAAACAGGCTGTGCTGTCTTCTTCTCCCAAAAAGTTTCACGAATGTGGAAGAGCTGGGGGAGTGTGGGGGGGGGGGCTACTCTGTGCTGTTTAGAAGGAAGAGTGAGAAGTCAATGTGTTTTCAGTGTAAACGACACTGGGAAATAACCACCCTCACAGCAAAGCTGTGATTGTGACAGAACTTAGAGATCTTCAGTCACATAGTTCCTTGGTAAGTCAATCAAGGAAACGGAAAATTCTGGCTGTCAGAACTTTGACAGAAAATTCTGGCTGTCAGAACTTTGACAGAGTGCTCGATATTTTTCTTCTTCCATTAATGGTGCTGGGCATTGAACCTGGGGTCTTATGCATGCGGAGCTAATGCTCCACCACTGAGCATTACCCTCAGCCCCTGGAAGACTTCTTATATAGACAAAAATATTTATTTGTTCACACCTGGGGATGAACAACAGAAAGAAGGACGGGAGGAAAGGATGGAAGGAAAGAAGGAGAAAAATAGAAATTATGCATTAAAAAAAAAAAAAAGATCTGAGTTCAATTCCTGTTCCGGCACACGGGTGAAGGAGAACATGTCACAGAGTTGCCTTGAAGTGTGAGAAACTGTAGGGGGAAAGGTAGCTGTTTAGCAGTTTCCTGGGACTACTAGTTAAGCAGAACTTCTGCAGACCTGCTGTTGCAGAACTCCTGAGTTTCCTTATCACCAGTTCACAGGATGTTCCCCAGACATCTTAAGTTTTGTGTTACTGAATCTTGCAAACAGGTTGGTAAATACTGGGATAGGAATCAGGAAGAACTTCAAGGCCTGTCCCAGGAAATGCTCCAGCCCACCTCTTCTGTTTTTACCCCTATGCATTGCTACTTTGTATTGGCTCCATAATAAAAGAGCTGTTGGAAGACAGCTCGGTGGTTCAGTCCTCTGAGGCTGTTCTCCCTGCTGGATATCATCCCTGAGTGCCTCGTTTCCTGCTGCGACCCTGGACATACATCGGACTTACACCGACAAGAAACCTATAGTGTTTTCCTCATGAAAACTTCAGCGAGGAACAGTGTAGTGAGCCCAGCCTGCCCACTGTAGCAAGGACAGGAAAGGTTCCATTTTTCTATCCTTTCTGTGGCCTCAGCTTGTTGTCAAGTGAATGAGAAACTGAGAAAAAAAAGTAAACATTTTACTTGTCACACATGAATTTTGGCTATGGATCAATGTGGCTTGAAAAGGCTTTGTTTCCTTAAATCTCTAAGGGAGGCTATTTCACTTTCTTCAAACACAAATAGCTCCAGGACTAAAATACTTCCTCTAGTCACACTTGGGACCCAGGGCCACCGTGGACAGGAAGACTAGAGGGTCAGTAGAGAAATTTAATTCTTTGTTTCTTTTCAAAATTGGCAGTGGAAAGGATACAGGCCAAAGGAAAGCACAAGATAATCACAGGTTGAATTAAAAAGCTCACCACAATTTAACCAAGTCCTGGTCCTGTTGCCCACTAGGCTGTCATCCACTATGCCCTACACTAGCCCTTCAAAAGTAAACATTGATTTGAATGGAGAAGTCAAATTCTCCTTGGCCAGAATGACACATTTTTTCCTTTGGGGAAAATTTAGTTTCAGACATGCTGAAACTAAATTATCCTAATGACCTGTGTTTGAGGGACCACTGAGTTTTTACTAATTGAGAAACTTGGTTCTGTGATAGTATAAACTATGAAGAACTTCAGTGCTTAAGATTATGTCATCTCACTTTTTTCTGAGTCACTTTGATACAAAAGCAGCCTCAGCATACAGTCAGGGAAGGAATTTCAAATCTATTTTAACTGGAATTTCTAAAGAAACAGGACCAGGACCATTTTGATGTCAAGATCTGAGATTGGCCTCTTTCACGTAGTTTTGCTTTGCCTGAAGCATAAAAAACAAAACAATACAAAACAAAACAACAACAAAAAAATGCATTTCCCCAGAGCTCTAGTAATTTTTTTTTTCTTTTGGGGAGGTGACCCATCAGCCCTCTGACATGTGGTCTCCATCGTGGCGATGGAACAAAACACTTGACGGACCTCAGGTCTGTCCTGGTGGCTTCCGGCTGACTGGGCTAGGAGCCCTTTAAACATCAGCCTCTCTGTGGGGTCTTGTGTCTCTCATCCCTCAGAGCACTTATTCAGGATGCCCGCTGGCCTGACGCCTGTGCCACTTGGTGCAAGGATGAGAGTATAGATCTGTAGTTGACAACGGAATGTATAAAAATGATCCACTGGAGCTCATAAAAATTGCTGTCTTGGTGTACTCCTATCCCCCCGCCCCCAAGTGCTCTCTTTAGAGTTTCTTCCAGGAATCGGTAAAACTTGATTTCTTCTTAGAGTCAGTCTTAAAGTAAGTTTCTGCCTGTTCCCTGGGGATACCTGTTGCTTACAACTGACAAAGAAGAAAAAACACGCACACAGATCTTGCCTTAGTGATCAGAATGCGGGTCTTACCAGAGACTTGTCTAGGAGTGTTTTCTGAATTATAAAACTTCTTTATTTAGGAAACGTTGACTTACACAAATGATCTACCCTAAGAAAAATACAAAATGAAACATAGTCATTGTAATTGTGTCTTGTTTTAAGGGATTGTTTCAGTTTGTTTCCTGCTTGAAAGAAAACTAGAAGCTGGGTGATGAGGTCTGGCCAGGTGTGATGATGCATGCCTGTAATCCCAGCATTGGAGGAATCAGAGGACTTAAAGTCCAACTTTGCGCTGATCAATTTAGTAACTTATTGAGACTATCTCAAAATTTAAAAAAAAAGGCTGGGGATACAGCTCAATGCAAAGGCTCTGTGTTCAATCCCTGGTACAGAAAATAAAGTTTATTTTTACAGTATGACCATCTAGGGGCCAGGCATTGTGGTAATTGGTCACTGGGGATCAAACTCAGGACCTTAGGCTTGAAAGAGAAACCCTGGAACCACTGAGCTAAATCCCTAGCTCACATTTTATTTTATTTTTTATTGTGCTAAAATACACATAACAAAGTTTACCATTTTAAAGTACGCAGTCCAATGGCATTACACACACATATTATACAACCATCATCTCTACCCATATCCAGAACTCTTATCTTTCCCAATTGAAATTCTGTACCCATTAAATACTAACTCCCCATATTCTCCACCCACCTACCCCTAACCCCCGATAATCACTACTTTTTTTTTCCATTTCTATGAATTTAACTATCTAGGACAGATACAATATCTGTCCTTTGCTGACTGGTTGATTTCATGACTGTAATGTTTTCTAGGTTTGCCCTACTGTAGGCTCAATCACGACCAGACTAGAGAATACTCCCTTTTAAAAAGACTAAATACCATTCCTTGTGTGTATTATAATATGGTTTTATAAAAGACTAGACAATACTCTTGTGCATATTTTATTTGTTTATTAGACATTTGAATTGCTACCACCTTTTGGCTATTGTGAATAATGCAGGTATAACAATCAATTGAGCCTCAAGTTTCAATTCTTCGGATATATATAATCTGCAAGTGGAATTGCTGTATTGTGTGATAATTCTATTTAAAATTTAATTCTGTTTTCTACAGTGGGTACCATTTTATCACATATCTTATATTAAAATTAAAGCTAGTTTTCCAAAGTACTTGGATGGAAGACTGAATATTGCAAATATGTCCAAGTTAACATGAATTAAATGCAAACCAGTTGGGTTTCTCGGGTTTTGTTAGGTTTTGTGGGTTATTTTTGGTTTGTTTGCTTGTCTGCTTTTGAGACACAGTCTCCCTGTGTACTTGGCTGGCTCCAAACTCGCGATCCTCCTTCCTCATCCTCCTAGGAGTTTAGATTACAGGCACGAGCCACCACACCCAATTCACCAATTTGTGACAAATAGGTACTGAAATACACTTGGAAAAAGTATTCCTGAAAAAGCACAGAAATATTTGAAAAACAGTGAGGGAAAACTTGCCTCGTCAACGGTAAAGTTTCTACTTTGCCATAGTGATGGCAAATGAAGTTGTAAATGAGTTGTAGTATGTATAGTAGATATTGTGAAATAGAAAATACTTAAAAGAGAAGAGCGTGTAGGGGTAAATAGCAAGGTGAAAAAAAATGTGATAGTAATAAAGAAACAAGGAAACAAAAATTATATATATAGGGAGTGGGTGATTGCAGGGTAGGGGAAAAGGGGAAAAAATGAGAATCAAGTCATGTCATATTCTGGTACAAACTTTCAATGTTGAATGCGATGATGATGTGTATTCATAATGTACCAATAAAGATGAAAAAAACCCCAAACTGATTCTAACAACACGATTCACTACTTTCCTAGAAGACGGACTCCCCAAACAGAACCTTGAATACATAAAAATATAAGGATGACGTCTTACATCACTTCCAAAAGAATGTGATTCACCGAACGGTAACAGGACAATCAACCATCTGCGCCAATGATCAATGCACTAAATCACCCTCCAAAATTGGGTTTGTGAAGAGGTCTTTCCTTACAGTGGTTAGGATGTTAGACCAGGCTTCGCCACGAGGGGGTGCTGGAGGGACCTGCGGGGCAGGCCGCGGTCGGGCAGCCGGTGCTCGCGCTTGGCGTCCTCCCAGCCCGACCCCTGGGCGCGGGACCTTCCGCGACCTCCGCCGTGTCCCGGCTCGAGCCTGTCGCCGCAGCGTTCTGCCTCCTCTGCGCACCTGAAAGCGCCATGCAGTTTGTTTTCCGGGGCCGCCCTGCCTGCTGCCGCCCCAGGTGCGCCGCTCTGGGCCCTGCACGCCGGCTCGCTCTCCCGCCACCTGGTGGGCTCGGGCCGGGCCGGCCACGTGGTCCCGCCGCGGGGAGCTCTGCGCCGGTTCAGCGTCGCCTCCACACCAACGAGACTCGCGGTCCTCCATCCCTGCCCCATGCCTCTTTAGATTAAACTCCGTCAAATACTAGTGTTTGTTTTCTGTGTACTAACGATCCACACTGATACGCGCTGTGATGGGAAAAAAACTCTTTAAAATCCTTGCGTCTTACCACATACAAACTCCAGTGCAATTAAATACACCTACTGTATACTTTCAATTAAGTACTTTAACTATAAGTTATTAGGGAAATATAGAAAACTATTTTTATTATTTTGGGAGGCGACAATCTCATCATGAATTCTACAACTGAACCACCCAAACCTTCTTTTCATTATTTTGGATTTGGTCATTAGGTGCCTTCTGGCATCTGCAAGGTTTTTTCTGTTGCTCTTTTCAGATAAATTCGAGAAAGAGGAAACTTGTCACCTAGGATCAGGTTATGTCACCTACTTTCTTTTTGCTTTTTTTTTTTTTGATGTGCTCAATTTAATTACTGAGATAAATAAAAGATGAATTTTAATGTAATTCACATGGGAAGTTTATTGAAGGACCCACAAATGTACTTGAAAATCAGAAAAGTCGAGTGATTGCATCTGGTTTGGGGATAAGTACGGAAGTCCTTACTTTCGTATTCTATTGTAATAAAATGTTTGGCAAAACTTAGATTATTGGGTAAAGAAAGGAAACAGTCAACCAGTGTTGGCAACATTAAATATGTAGCAGTGGATACACCCTGATTTTTCAAAATTAAAATGTTCAAAACAGATTTTTTTTCCCCAGATAGCTCTGCAGTTCACGCTGTCCTTGAGCTCACTATCTAGCCCAGCTGGCCTCGAACTCATGACGACCCTCCAGTCTCAGACTTCCCAATGCTACATTTACAGCCTGCACCACCAGGCCTGGCCAAAACTGATTCCTGAGTCAAGTACTTCCTGACTTCTCAAATATAAATTCATCAAAATTAAAAGTATGTGTGTTTAAGACATCCAGGCTACAACGTGTTTTTGCCTTTATTTTCTTTCTCTCTTCTTAAAAAAAAATACATTTAAGCAGCATTCTAGGATAAAGTGATAATGTACAATAAATTCAATTTTTAATTAATAGTTAATATTCACCTCACTAGACCTTAATTTACATTAGCAATGGTATGACGTGAATACAGTAGAGAGAAAAGGTATATAGAGAAATTGCACATATTTAAAATCAAGAAGGGAAACAAGAGAATGTACAAAAATTAGTATTAAAAGAGAGTAAAGAGTGGTCATCAGAGCCTAGCGGAGGAAGATAAACAGGACGAGCACTGAGAAGTCTTAGGGCCACGACAATCTTCCCTATGACATTGGTCCAAACCCACAGAACATAAAACAACAAGAACAAATCCTAATGTAAACTATGGACTTTGGATGAGGATGAGTCAATGTAGGCTCGACTGTAACAGATGTGCCCTCTATGGAGGGCATTCCTCCATTCCAGATTGAGGAATCTGTGTATGTGGAGGCCAGGAGATGACCTATGAGGACCCTGTGCACTTTCTGCTTAATTTAGCCATGAACTAAAAGTATTCTAAAATATAAAGTGGAAAGAAAAGAGAGGGAGAGTAAGGGAAGAGCTTTTATTTTTTTATTTTTTTGAGACAGGGTCTCGCTTTGTAGTTCAGGCTGGCCCTGAGCTCAGCCTCCAACTCACATCACAGCAATCCTCCTGCCTCTGCCTCCCAAGTGCTGGGATTACAGGCGTGAGCCACCACGCCTGGCACTGTGGTATCTGGTACTGATTGCTGGGGGGTTTGAGTCTCCACGCCCAGTATTGTATGTGGTACCAAGGATTGAACTTGGGTCCTTGAGCTTGGAAGACAGGCGCCAGAACCACTGAGCTAAATCCTTGGCCTCAAGGGAAGAGCTTTTAGATGTACTAAACTTAGATGACAGAAAGATTATACCTAGCTGGGGAAATTAAGGTTACAAAGGATTCTGTAGGCCTAGGACTTCCAGAGCGTAATTTTAATTCAGACCTGTTTAATTCAGACCAGGTAGCCAAATTTTTTTTTTTTTAATCTCTTACACCATAGAATTGATACATAAAAATGTTTAGTCTTCTACAAAATATGAAGTGTGACACTGAAATAGAAATGAGGCATCAAAGTGAACATCTCTGAGGAAAACCATTATTTATTCTCCTACCCCAAATCATTTTTTTCAGTCTTTCTCATTTTAACAAGCAACACTACCTCTCTGCTGTTGAATCTGCCCAAACACTGCTCCTGCCTTATACCCCACATATAACCTGTGTGTGTCCTGTTAATTCTGTTTCAAAAATCAACCCGGAACCCAGCAACTTCTCATCCCATAGTTATCACCCTGTCCAGTTCTCATCATTGCTTCAAAGTTCCCTGAATCCTGTTGAACATCTTGCAAGCCTTTTTCTCCCTAAAAGTTAGAGTGAATTTACAAAGGCACAACTCTAGTCATGTGGCCCCTTGTGTGATTTCCTTTTGTATAATTCAATAAAACTTATTTTACAAATCGAGCATGATGGTGTATGGGTATAATCTCAGCACTTGGGAGGCTGAGGCAAGAGGTTTGCTGCAAATTCAAGGGCAACCTGAACAGCATAATGAGACCTTGTTTCACAATAAAAATCAGGTCTCCCAAATTGAAGACCCAGTCTTGGATGTTACTCAGACACAGGGGATCGCTGCACAGTGGGTAAAGGAGCCTGTGGGAGACCACGTATGGCCAGAGGAGTTGGTCCACTGGGCAGACTACTTTGACCCAGTGTTTAGGATTACCAGACCTTGTGCTAGGTGAGAAGTCTCAGGGATCAGATTGACGACATACTGGGGATATGTTTTCATTGCATAAGGACTTACAAATACATCACTGTTCATCATGTAAACAAATAAAATATTTATACTTGGCACTGCCTTGATAAAATCTGATCGTATGCCCTCTTTTCTGTCTCTATGTCTCTCACTACATTAAATATGTATATATCAATAAATCTATATATATCAGAGTGGCAGGAAGAAAGAAGGACACTGGCAGTGAGGAAATACTCTGTGTGTGTGTGTGTTAGAATGAAAGATAGGAAAGCAATGAGGAGATAGAATGAGGTGACTGTAGCATAGAACATCTAATTTACAGATATGGAAGCCTTTGAAAATCTGAAGTAAAAATTGTTATCTCTGATCTTTGATTCCTTTAACACAGGCTGTCATTGTGCTGCCCATATTTCACTCTGTGTGACTTCTGAGAAAAAGATGAACCTGCTTTCTCAGACTTATAATGAGAATCACAAAGACCTATATCAAGGGAGTTTTCAATCAGTACAATGATTGTATGAAGAGACAGCAGATAATTGAGCAATAGATAACGAAGCCACAAGTTACAACACAGTGTGCAAAGTACTGAGATGGAACAAGAAAGGGATAAATCCTAGCTTGGGGGACTGTCCTTGTAACAGGAGAGAAGGAGAGAGAAAACAATGATATGCAAATAGTTTTTAAGGTTTAATGATTCGTAAAAAATACCCTTCTAATTCCATTGTGAGATGGAAAGCTAGCACATCCGTGGAGAGAGCACAGGGGAAAGAAAAGACTGAGGGTTTGAGGTAGTATTTGGCCTTTGGTGTTTTCCCTCCTGGATACTGAGACTTTCACCCAGAGGCCTGCATGTCCTAGTCAAGTGCTTTGCCATTGAGTTACATCTCCAGCTCTTCTCGTGTTTTTATTTTGAGACAAGTTCTCACTAAGCTGTCCAGCCTCAAATTTATGATCCTCCAGCTTCTGCTTCACAAGTAGCTGGGATGACAGCCAAGCGCCGCTGTGCCTGCTGAAGCAGTTTTTAGTATGGTGAGAAAAGAAGTTGGTTAAGAGAGAGTTTTTGATGCAAGGTATGTGAGGTGGTAAGCTTTGTCCCTTTGGTTCCTTGATGTACTCCAAGCACTTAAAGGACTATGTGGAGAATAATGGCTGCTTAATAAACATATATGGAAGAAATGAATGATAGGTATTGATGGAGCTCACCATTAGGTAAGTACAAGAATTTGTGGTGGCACCACTAGACTCAGTTGTATGATATTTATCCAAAATGGCTCATCCATTAGCTGGAATATGTTTCTAAAAGAGGCAGAGTAAAAAATTTTGTGAGGTAGAAGGCCGGGGAGTTAGCTCAGTGGTTCCAGCGTCTGTCTTGCAAGCACAAGGACCCAGGTTTGATCCCCGGTTAAACACATACCATACTGGGTGTGGAGACTCACGTCCAGCAGCAACCAGTACCACATACCACAGTGCCGGGTGTGGTGGCTCACGCCTGTAATCCCAGCACTTGAGAGGCAGAGGCAGGAGGATTGCTGATGTGAGTTTGAGGCTGAGCTCAGGGCCAGCCTGAACTACAAAGTGAGACCCTGTCTCAAAACAAACAAACAAAAAAAAACCAAAAAAAAAAATTTTTTTTTGTGAGGTAGAAATGATGAAAGAATAAGTTGTGGATGTTTAGGTTGATAGTTCCAGAGTGCCCCATGAGTCCTATCCTTCAGAGGAAGGGAATAAAACCAAGTGGCAGACTGGAGGGAGAAAATGAAAGCATCAGAACTGGAACTTGACCTTGGTAGTTCGATTGCCAGACTGCATTACAGTACATCAGTAAATAGGGTGTCAATGTCCAGGTGTTGTTTGAAGGAATGAAGAGCCTGCCCTTTTTCTTGTCTTAGCCTCTGAGAGCCATGGCTACTATCAGACAGGGTGATTTTGGGACCCTCTGTCCTTGCTCACCCTGACATATGAACATGAGAGAATTGGGGCTCTGTGTCTTCTTTCTTGTCTCAGCACCATTTTTCTGTTCATGGTCTTCAATATATGTAGCTACCTTTCTTTTTCCACCAGGTGCATGCTTTGCAACTCCTTGCTTTCTGTACACAAGAATTTGGAATCTACTGGATTCACCACGTGGTTATAAAGTCAGAAAGTTTTCTCAGGGAGCCACGAACAGCTTCCTAGTGTGTTCCACCAAGTGGGATGCGGAACAAAGAACTTATTAAGGCCTCTGTGTTTTTCTAAACCAGTAAGAGGCCCATACATCTGCCTTACACTCATCTCCCCTTTATTTTCTTTCCTGTTTTCACTTATGCATTGCAGTAAAAAGAAATAATAGAGAACTGATTATTAATTCAGTTGCAGAACAGATCATTCAGGTTTCATGCGTGCAATCTAGAGTTTTAGTAGGCCTTTTTGTCCTCACATTTCTATTCTTTGTGATTCTTTACTCAACTTCCCTTTAAGAAAAAAGAAGCTATCGGTAACTTGGTCTCTGTCTGAGTTAGACACCTACACCAATTTATCCCTTTTTGTGCTTCAAGTTTTGACAGTGCTTTTTCCCTAAGTGGTCTTTCATTAGTGAGTTGTTTTCTCAGGCCTTGCTTCATCCCAGTTCACCTTTCTGCCATGACTGGCAGCCATTTTAGTTCACTTGAGTCGGCCATTTTGATTCTTCCTGTGGGTGAGCCACAGGGATTCAGCCATGTTTGTCCACCATTTTACTTGATCATGTGAGATGTTACACAGTTGCATTATGCTTGTTTTCCATTTATTTTTTTCTTCTCTTTTTTAACTGGCCTCATGTTTACCAGGAAACCTTACCCTTGTAGCTAAGAAGTAAGCTTCTAATTTTAAGGAACATATGGGCCTCCTCTGCTTTTCTCTTTTGAATTGAGTTAGATTACACTTCATTTATTCTAACAGAAATTCAAGTAATTAAGAGACATATGCTTGATAGCCTAGGAAGAACAAAAACATAGCCAGTGAAGCTGAAGGATAGAAGTATAGTTCAAGATCCATGGTCTAGGACAATACTATAAGGTGCAAGTGTGAATTGTGTGCTGTTTACTAAACACTTTCAAATACCTTGTCCCATGTGCTCCCACAACTCTGTGAGATAACAATCCTTATCTCTGAGAAAACAACTGAACCTTATGGAGATTAACCCACTTATTTAAACCTGGGACCAGAATTTCAGCCTTTCTCTAAAATTCTTTGCTACACTACCATCTGGAGGGCAGATCCACTGAGCAGGTCTTAATTCCCTTGCAGGACTAGAGCAAGAAATTTGACATCTTGGAGTAGGGTCTGCCTGCCTTCCTATGAGCCTCTTCTTGGGAAAGTTTATCTTAAGAAAAGTGATATCCTCAGAAAACAGTGCTATCATCTCACAGAGTTCATGAAGAAATTAAGATTAACCGTTGGAAAATGTAGGGCTAAATATTATGCAGAACCTTACTGTTAATCAAGCAGAGAATAAGGGGCTGGTAAGATCTACTCATTTTTTTTTCTTTATGCAGAATTTCAATATTCATTATTCATAAATATAGAATTTTCTAAATTATGTTAGTAGAAGTCCTTATCTCTCTGTTCTCTTTTTTAGAAGTTTATTTATAGTTTATTTACTTATTTACAGTAGCAAACTTGTTTTTCTTGTATATAGTTCTGTTAAACACATGGACGTGTTTTATAACTATGCACTATAAGGCTACAGAACAGTTCTATCACCCCACAAAGCTCCCCCAGACATCCCTTTAGAGGCACTCTCACTCTACCTATAGACATGCTAGCCACTGATGTCTTTGCCATCACTATAGTTTCATGTCTACCAACCCAACATGACAAATCCATTTACTTCTCTAATGTGGCATTTCTAATTACAGCATAGGCTCAAAGCATCCAAAAAAAAAAAAAAAATCCAAAATGAACAAACACCCCCCCCCCCAAGTTCTATCAACTCCAAATATCATCATATAATCTAAATCAGTTATGGACAAGCAGTGTGGGCACAATTCCTCACCATCAGTGAACCTGTGTGATTAAACAAGTTATGCATTCTCAGCACAAAGCCATGATACAGCCATTGGATGATAGTTAGAGATATTTTGATGCAAAAGAGTAAGAACAAGGAAGGGCAATGTAAGACAAAACGGGCCAGTGTGGCTTTCAAAGCAGCCAGGCAGCCATCTCGGCCTGGAAATAATCATCTGTGCTCTCAGTCTGTGTTCCGTGCTATTCCCTCTGTGCTCCGCTTGCCGTGCTCTGGGCTCTTCGAGCAGTCTTGTGACCACCCACTCCATTTCATCAACATTAGTGTGCATTTGTACCCGAGGAGTTTTTGTTTGTTGTTTTTAAAGACAAGGCTGCCCAGGTTAGTCTTGAACTACCAAGAGCAAGTGAGCTTCAGCCTACCAAGTAGCTAGGAGTAGGTGGGCACTATGATGCACGCTCAGCTGCAGCTAGTTCGTTGTATCAGCCGGTTTCTTGCCAACCGAACTGAGGATTTGACAACATTCTTTTATTTCATAGTCATGTTCTCTTTCAGCCCAAGTGAACAATTTTTCTGCTGGTAAAAAATGATGAAGCATCTTATGGGCTCTGCTCAGTTTTGCGCCTGTTTCAATTAGCTGAGATCAGAGGGGCAATATCACACGACCCAAAGTCCACTTACCAGGGGCTGTTAGAGTAGATTCTTTAACTAAGGGAGAATCTTCCAAAAGGGGGTAGGTGAGATGGGCTCCAGGATTAGACAGACAGGTATGTTCTGCTATTTTACAAAAAGATCCAGTTCTTAAAAATGCATTTCAGATTATAAGATGTGGAAATACACTGTCCTCCTGTGAAGTTGCAGCTCAAGAGTTCATGGCTTCAATCATTTATAGATTTTTCCTTAGAACCTAACTAATAATTGTGGAAATCCACACAGTTTTACAGAAACTGCAAATATCTTCTGCAATCTGTTTTTGGCAGGAGATTTGCAAATCCAAGAGCGTCATTCAGTTCTTATTGCTGCTGATATGCTGCTGCCCTGTAATCCACCTCTTGTCATGCATCAACATTCGTAACAGGCTGCTTTACGTGTATAACTATCTCAAATGTTCTCGGTTTTGTTCTTCTTAAAACTCCAAGGTTCCCAAGATACCATCAAAATTCCCTGCCCCTTCTAAGGCTTTATTGATGTAATATTTTATTAATTTGTTACATAATTGGGTTTAAATATAAAAATAGGCATTATCTGATCATAGTTGAAATTTATAGTTTATATAATTCACAGGTGCTCTAGGAATGTCATCTTGTGAAATTTGGAGGTCCACTGTACATTAACTGTAGAATTTATGAGAACTATAAACTGGAAAAAAAAAATCCTTGAGGTCCTGAGTTCGATCCCCAGTACCAAAGAGAGAGAGACAGAGAGAGAGAGAGAGAGAGGGAGAGAAGAAATTCTATCACCTAATGAAAAACAACTATTAACATTTTATTATACATTTATTTTGGATTTTTGCTTTGTTTTTATTTTTGTCTTCAGTACTGGGGACTGAAGTCCAAGCCTTCTCCCTGAGTTATATTTTGTCCTTCTTTTTATTTTTTATTTTAAAATAGAGTCTCTTTGAGTTAATAAATTGCTCAGGCTGGGCTCAAACTTTCAATCTTCTTACTTTTAGCTTCCTGGAGTGATGAGAGTATAGGCATGTCTATAATACATGCAGATATGTCTCTTTTTTTGTTTCTCTACCCCTCCAAGTATATTTTTAAACACAAAAGTGTGATTATATTCTGTGTACTACATAAATTTGTCTATCTTCTTTCACTTAACAAATCATAATAAATTCTATATCATTCCTTTCTTTAATATATTTCTGTAAAAATTTTGATGTCTGCTGTAGTAGACCACTTTTCATTATAACAAAATACTTGAAGCTAGACAACTTTATAATGAAAAGAAGCTCCCTTGGCTCACAGCTCTGGCGTCTAAGAGGATGACGCTGGCTTCTTCCCAGCTCTGGTATGGGCCTTGGGAAAGATGGCACTGCATGGTGGAAGCATGTGCAAGAAGGAGAAATCCTGTTGTCAGAAAGTGAGACAGAGAGATTCTAACTGCGGGTGCCATGAAAACTCCCTTAAGTCCTCCTCAAGTTACATCGCCAGTGATTGAACAACCTCCTACTAGGATCCACCTCTCAAAGTGCCACTTCTGCACGTCACCACACCAGGGACCAACTTTTTACCAAGTGAACCCTCCGGGGACAACCACATGCAAACCCAAGCACTGGCAATGCTCACTGTCCTCCCTGAGCTGGGGGTGTCTGCCTGTCTTCTCATCACAAAGTCACTTTGTCTCCTTTGATAATTTGTGAGTATTCTGAGGGGAGGTAATTATACAGAATTACTCACTGACTAATTAGTTAATCTCAGTGCAGTAGTCTGGTAAGACTGCTGTAACACAATATCATAGACAATCTGGCTGGCTGTTATGCAACGGTTCTGGAGGCAGGAAAGTTCAAGATACTACTGCTTAATACTACAAATCCTCACAAGATTGTTCCTAGCAATACATTATACCGCCCACACAACAATAGCATTTTCATCAGTCACTCGCATCTGCCGCGATGTAAACTACAGCTGACTAATTCGATATCTTCATGCCAACGGTGCTTCCATATTTTTTTTATCTGCCTGTATATACACGTAGGATGAGGAATATAAGGTCCAGTATGGCTGTGTCATTTGGCACAATTAACTTTACTGTATATATTATTTGGGCTAAGTTTCATAAATTTATGTGATATTTAATTGCCTGAGAAGCTAAGGTACTATTTTGTTTTGGATTTCATCTCCAATAGTTAGCTATTAGTATAGATAATATTTTAATTTTTTTTCCTTTGGTGGTCAATTTTCTTATTCTATGTTCATTTAAAAATATTGGTTTTTTGTTTTGTTTTTTTGTTTCACTCTACAATGTGATATTCCCTTTTCCATACATTTAAAAATACTGTGGCAAATAAAGTGTCCTACTTTTAATTTTTTTAACGCATCTTTGTGCCCTAATATATGACCAATAGAAGGCTTATTCATATATTCTTGAAAAGAAATGAATTTTCTTTACCCTATTTGCCAGTTGTTTATCATAGTATGTAGCTTATGAACATAAAATCAAAAAGATCTGGGCTGGGGATTTACCTCAATGGTTCCAGCGCCTGTCTTACAAGCGCAAGGACCCGGATTTGATCCCCAGTAACCACATACCTATACTGGGTGTGGAGACTCATGGCCAGCAGCAACCAGTACCACATACCACAGTGCCAGGCGTGGTGGCTCATGCCTGTAATCCCAGCACTTGGGAGGCAGAGGCAGGAGGATTGCTGATGTGAGTTTGAGGCTGAGCTCAGGGCCAGCCTGAACTACAAAGTGAGACCCTGTCTCAAAAAACCTAAAACGAAAACAAAACAAAAAAACAAAAAAACAAAAAAAGAGATCTATAGTGTCCACTAAAAATCCTGTTCACTGTTGGGCACAGTGGCCCGTAGCTCTAACCCCTTCCGGGATCCTAATTTCTCTTTGGTTTCCTATTAGGTGATCCTAAGAGGGAGAGCTGGCAAAGGGGAAATATGGCTTGAGAGTCCTGGGCTGTGTGTCACAGAACAGAGAAGAGAAGAGTATCTTTATAGCTCAGAGAAAATAGCCTCATAACCCAGGCCACTCCTTTGGCAATTTGGTGACTACTCAGTTCTTCACAGATTGCATTTCATATGTGTTTTCGAGCACAAGATACAGATCAGCTTGGTATAAATGCAGCCGGTCACATCCTCTTCCCATAGTGAGAAGATAAGAAGTCTTAACACTCAGAGTCAACTCTGGAGAACACCTGCAGCATCCTTTTCTAAAAGGGATCTAAAGAATTGGAAAAACAAACAACAAGCGCTCTCATCCAGGCTTCCTTAAAGTACGCATCCAACTTACTTCCCATTTCCCCAAAAGAAAAAAAGAATTCATATTGGAGAGGTTTAGGTCTCTGGAAGAACAACCTCCTAAGCTGCAGTGACTATCCCACTTGTGCAATGCTAAGGTTACTAAATGTCTTTTTATTCTATCTAGAGACTCTCATCCAAGAAAGCGTCCCCTTCTCCACTGGCACTTGTTCATTTGAGTCCGCCTCAGCTGCCTAACCCATGTTGCTCTTTGAAGTAATCAGACTTAGCGGTCAAAGGATGCCAGTCATTCAGAGTCTTTGTACCACTCTCCTTCATTGCTCCTCAGATCTGACTCAACATTCCTGACAACCTGGACTCTGCCTCCCTTGGATAGCTTTGCCTCACTGGCTTGCCTGAACTCTTGCGTGGACTTAACTCTCGGCCCTAGTACTCACTCACCTTAGCACTCTTCTACCAGTGACATAGTTCTGGTTCTGTAACTCTGAATCCACAGTCTGCTCTCGCTGGAACCCACCCAGGGCTTGTCCAGCTGACCCTGCAGGATCGCGTGCTGACATCTCCACGTCCTAGTACAATGACATTCCTGCCAGCCCACGCTCCCTGCCTGTGTTTTCCGTGCTGACTCCACATAATGCTTGCCTCTAACCTCTAGCATAGTTGTGCTTTTCAGTAACTGACCCACAGCCACTGACTGTGCTGAATTCCTCCCCCGTGGGATTAGCTTGCTCTTCAAGCTTCATACATTCTCTTAAGCACAGACAACTAAGTAGTCTTGCTGCCCACAAGAGCTAGGCTTGTCCATTTAGGGTCAATGCAATACATTTGTAGTTACAATCCTTTAACTGTAAGAAATCTAAAATTGAAAGCTATATACTTGTCATCTTACAAGATTTTTGGGAATATACACCCTTGAATCCTCTTTTACAATGATGACCAAAACCCAGTCAATGTTTATTTTTTTAGGTTCAGTATCTTGAATGTGGAAGGGACCTGGATTTGACAGAATACATAATCTTGTTTTCAAGTCAGTATACGCTTTTTTTTTGAAACAAAATCTCGCTTTGTAGTTCAGACTGGCTCTGAATGCACTATGAAGCCCAGGCCAGTCTGGAACTCACAGTAATTCTACTGCCTCTATTTCCTGAGTGCTGGAATTACAGGTGTGAGCCACCATGGCCGACATCCAAGGATCAAACTCAGGACCTTGTGCTTGCCAGGCAGACGCCAGAACCACTGAGCTAAATCCTGAGCCTATAGCTACTATTTTTAGACAAAGTCTTGCTATATAGTCAGGCTGGCTTTGAACTCACTATGTAGTTCAGGGTGGCCTCAAATTCACCATAGTCCTACTGCCTCACTCCCAAGTGGTAGGATTAGAGGCATGCCTACCATGCCTGGCTAGATGCTCCTTTTTAATTCTTCAAGGTCAAAGTGCGGGCAAGAGCAAGGGTGAACAGACCGTTCAAATCTATTAAAATTACTTATTTATCAGGCTCGTATTTACTTGCTTTCCAGCAACAAACAAACAAACAAACAAACAAAAGAAGCATGTTACTTAGACATACGGAGGTAAATGCCAACTTAATCAACTAAAATAATCCAAAGCAGAATCTTATTTAGAATAGAAAACTGAGGAAGAGAGGGGAGAGGATCCAGGGATTTTGTACTGCATCCTTAGTCTTTCAGAAAGAAATGAATTGGTTTGTGATTGCTACATCTTGGAAACAACCCAAGTGTCCATCAACTGGAGACTGGATAAAAAAGCTCAGGTTTTTCTACAGAATGGAGTATTACTCTGCCATAAAAAATGATAGGTTTGAATCATTTATACTTAAGTGGACATACCTTGAGGATATCCTCATAAGTGAAATAAATAGGGCACAGATAGTTACATATTGCATCTTTTCTCTGGTATGAGAAAATAAAGATGTAAATGAGTCCTAGAATTGTATGTTATATATTGTGAAATAGAAAAGGCTCAATGTAAAACAGGGTGAAGGGGGGAAAATGATGAGATTGTAACAAAAAAGTAAGGAAATAAATTTTACGTATATGGGGGGGCGGTAAGGTGGGTGGGGCTATGGGAAAAAATGAGAATTAAATTGTGTCTTATACTGGTACAAATCCCCATTATGGAGTGCAATCATGATGCATATATGTAATGTACCAATAAAGATTAAAAAATTAAAAAGAAAAAGAAATGAATTGGTAGATTTCATGGCTGTGCAAAGAGTATAGATTATTCTTGTACAAGCTAAGTTGACTATACAATTGTAGGTATATAATTTTATGGAACCACTATCATATATGTGGTCTGTCATTGACAGAAACATTATGCCACAAATGACTAAATTTGCCTGCCTGTGTGCCTGTATAATGTTTGTAAAGTTTTTAAAAATTATTTGAGTAGTGCTTTGGGATAAATATCGAAATTACAAAGAAGAAAATAAAAACCACAAGCATCTGACTACCCAAAGACAATTTCTGGTTAACATTTAGCTAAGAACATTTCCTCCCAGTTGAATATTTATCAAAACCCACTTCTATCGCATCTCAAGATTCACCCAAGTGAAACAGGCGCACGCTGGGGACCTGCCGCCTCCCAGGTACTGTTCTAGGTGCCAAGAACATGGAGGCGGGACCCAGCCCCTGTCCTCTAATCCCGACATGAGTTCTACTGACTCTCACAGAAGCCAAAAGGGCGTGAGGTGTTGATTACCTCTGTAAATCTCCGCCTTCATTTCTTTCTCATTAACAGACCAACACTGGACTCATTGAATTTAATCCTTGCAGGCACAAAAGTGCTAGAAGGGGAGGAAACTGCCTCAGATCCAGTAATGTGCTTTCAAAATGAAGTATTTCGTTCTTATACACTATACTCATTCTAAGAGCTTACAGAACTTGACTTAGATCGACCTCATTAGAAAAGCTGGGGCACTACAGTTGCCTGGGGACCCCCAGTGGTTGAGTTCTTCCAGTTTTATAGTCCCAGGAAGAAAAATTGCATTCTGTACACTTTAAGCCCAATTTGGATCAAGAAGGCCAGTTTTCTTATATCAGTCTGATGAAGGAAACAAATTAACAAGGCAAATAGAGAAGAAAAGTGCTTTGCACCAGGGCTGTCTGAACAGCTCCAGGCTCTGGAACCCGCTCAGGTCTGTGGCTGGAATCCTGCGTGACAGGGCAGCACCGCATCGTGGCTCCGTGGGGCTCTGGAGCTGCAGCTCCTCTCTCATTTAGTTTTGCCTCTGTTCTTGGTGGTTTGCTTAGAACTAAAAGAGTCAGGTGTTTTTAAATAGTGTTTCCATCAAGCTTCCCAAGTGAACCATCTCTGTCCACTAAGGAGAATGGGGTCCTGCGGGCCAGCACCAGGGTGTCTCCTGAGCAGGGCAGCAGACTGCCTAGCACAGCCCTTTTCCTTGGATACTTTCTTGTAGGCTCCAGGGAGCCCATCACCTCCTGGCAGAAGCCCCCCACTCACCCTTGCTGTACCCGAGTGCACATGCACGGGACATGCACATACAATATCCCAGCCTTGCCTCTCAGGGACCTGCCCCTGGAGGGTCTCAAGGCGCTTCATCATTGTAGTAAACAGGGGAAGGGAACGTAACTAGAACTTTTGCATTAAGTTCTAGTCTCCTGTGAGTTCACAGCACACAGCGAAATAATTAATAATTAGGCAGAAATGAGACTTAGAGAAAACTGAGCTTGGGTCTGATCCATGCTACTCTGGGTGGCAAGAACTCCAAACCCCAGCCTACCACACCTTTTATTATCTACATTCCAAAATACCCGGAAAGGCAGGGCCACACCAACAATAGTCCTAGAGAAGTTATGTAGATGAGGATTCCTGGGGCAAGGCAGATGTCAGCAGTAGTCCTTGAGAAGGGGGAGATGGTGCAGTTCTGCCCTGAAGCATCACAGCATGTGGGACCATTGAGTCCCTGTTGCCATCAGAGATGAAGACAAGAGTCAAGTCCAAAGTCCGTCTACAGGCAGGAAGTCCTGGTCAATTATGACCTTGCAATTCCCAAACAGGGTGGTTCCCAACACATCATGACACTTAGAAACCAACTCTTGAATAGAGTTAATTCTAAGATGCGTCACCCCACATTCAGATGACATAATTTCTAGTCTTATTCTCAAATTCTGAGCTCATCTCGTAACCTGATGCAATGTAAAAAGTTGTTATTACTGAATTGTTTAGCAAATGGAGGCAGAAAAATGTCTGTAGATATTCAATACACCTACAATTTATCCCTAAATATTAAAAAAAAAATTCTGAAAATATCCAATACAGCTGCAATTTTCCCCAAAATATTTTCTTTCTTTTTAAAAATTTTTTGAGACAGAGCCTCGCTTTGCAGTTCAAGCTGGTCCTGAACTCAGCTTTAATCTCAGCAATACTCCTGCCATTGCCTCCTGAGTGCTGGGATTATAGGTGTGAACCACCATGCCCAACACTGTAGTATGTGGTTACCAGAGATTGAACCTGGGACCTTGCACTTGCAAGGCAGGCACCAGAACCACTGAGTTAAATCCATGGCCCTTCCCCATATATATATATATATATTTTTTTTTTTTCTTTTCTTTTCTTTTTTGATACAGGGTCTCGCTTTGTGGTTCAGGCTGGCTCTGAGCTCAGCCTCCAACTCACATCACAGCAATCCTTCTGCCTCTGCCTCCCAAGTGCTGGGATTACAGGCCTGGGCCACCACGCCCGGCACTGTGGTATATGGTATTGATTGCTGCTGGGCGTGAGTCTCCACACCCAGTATTGTATGTGGTTACCGGGATCGAACCCAGGCCCTTGCGCTTGCAAGACAGGAGCCGGAACCACTGAGCTAAATCCCCGGCCCTGTCCCCCATGTATTTTCAATCTATGGTTGGTTGAATCCATGGGCTTGATCATCAAGAGACAATTTGATTCTACAGATAGACTTTATTATCAAGTAATTAAAATAATTGATCAAACATATGTTTTCTACATAATTTTATGCAATTATCAGCATCAAATAAAATATTAATGTAAAGATGTTTGAAAGTATGTAGGAAGAAGTACAAAGGCTATGTGCAGATACGATGCCATTATGTTTAGTGACTTACCTGTCCACAGATTTGGGTACCTTAGGTAGGGGTCCTGGAACTGATCTCCCTGGAATATCAAATGATAATTGCTCACCAGGTCTTTAGGCAGCTTCCTTCTCATATTCTCTAGTCAGACAAGTTTTCACCCACTTTAAAGGTACAGTGTCCTTGTCAAAAACTAGCTCATTTGTGGGTGGTGATTCTCATTGAGGCAGCAGCTGAGGAGACAGTTCTAGCATCTCCAGTTTCCCTTTCTAGGCTTGTGGATTTCTGCACAAGCTCTAATCCCTGCAAATTATCTGCTGTTGTACCTGGAAAACAGGTAATGGTAACACCTATGTACCCTTTTAAGGCATTTATGAATGAAAGCAATCAAATTGTCCCTTGAAGATCAAGGTTTTTCAACTTTCTGTGACCTAAAGATTTCATTTAAAATTTAAATTTTACTCCTTAGTTTACTTTCAACTTTATGAACAAAATAACAGTCCTATCCTAGAATAAGTAGTAATTAGAAATATGCTATATTAAGAAAAATTGAGACTGGGCAACCTGGTCTGTCCAGGACTGAAGATAAACACTCTAAATTAACTTTATCCAACTGCTTGGATAAAGGTCTAAATCTAGCAGAATCCTTCCCTCTGTTGAATTCTACTTCATAAATGCTATATCTTTATCAAGGTTATAATTTGCTTATGATAAGTCAAGCAGTATGAAACTTGTACATCGACATCCAATTCATTTCCCATCAAAAGCAGTAGTTAAACATAATCTTTCATTTACTCTTCTGCTATTTGATATTTTCTGATTATAAAATAGATTATACATGTCCCAGTTTTATGAATAGAAATGTGTCTCACCTTTACCCCAGAGCCAGAGAAACTTGAAATCCAGTGCATGAGAATGCATTAAGTGTAAAAACACAGAATTGTAATGTCTAAATATTTGGTTGAAAAGCAGTTTTATTTATTTATTTACTTATTATTTTTTGAGACAGGATCACTTTGTAGTTCAGGCTGGCCCTGAGCTCAGTCTCAAACTCATATCACGGCAATCCTCCTGCCTGTGCCTCCCAAGTGCTGGGATTACAGGCGTGAGTCACCACGCCCGGCACTGTGATATGTGGTACTGGTTGCTGCTGGGGTGAGTTTCCACACTCAGTATGTTTGTGGTTCCCGGGGATTGAACCCGGGCCCTTGCACTTGCAAGACAGGCGCCAGAACCACTGAGCTAAATCCCTGGCCCATGAAAACCAGTTTTGATTTGCAAGTGAGTACTGCACGGTCCCTTGCACTATGAGGTATTTAACACCACTCAATAATTTTTCAGGGCCCTACACAGAGACAGTTGTCTGGCTTTATGGTTAAAAGACTCGATTTTCAAAGAATGCATCATGTAGTAGTTTGGTTAAAAAACAGTCAGAGTAGAATTAATCTTTTATTAAATCTTTGAAAAAAATTTTAAATATTACTCAACAGGAAGGAAATGTAAGACTGGAAATATCAAGCTTGCAAAACAAAAACATAAAATTTGACCTCCCCATGATTAAAGAGATGCCAAATAAAACAAAAATGACTTTGCAAGAACCAAGTGTCTTGTTTGCTTTGCTCTGTTTTAAATGCGCATGTCCAGGGCTGGCAAGACCTCGAGGACCTGGGTGCTCACACACTGCTGCTGGCGGCTGCTTGCTGCCTGCAAGACAGGCTCATCTTGGCACCTCTGGAGATATTTCCTATGTCCTTGACTTCTCCATAAGAGGCTTACTTACTGGTTTTGGATCTGAGTAATTGTGAGTATCACTGGTTTAGAATAAAAGAAAAAAGAACAAAAGGAGAGGGAAAAAAAGACCAGAAAATGATCTCAAAGTTACTTGTAGTAGTAAAGGTGAAACCCAGAATCTTGTACATACCAAGCAAGCACTGTATCAAAGAGCCACATAGCAAACCTTTTTAAACTTTTCATTTGAGCTGGGGCCTGGCTAAGTTGCCCAGGCTGGCTTGAACCTGCCACCATCCCACTGAAGCCTCGAAGAAACTGGGATGTTAGGCATGTGGCTTGGTTGTTTTGTTTTTAAATGAGCTCTAGAGTCCGCATTCTTCTTAACTGAAGCTGATTTCCTGGTTTATTTTAGGGACCATCTGTTTCCTGTCTGGCAAGTACAAGGTCCTGAGTTCAATCCCTAGTTCCACACACACACAAAAAAGAAACACTAGTTATGTTTCCTAGACTTTGACTGGAATATCCTATTTTCAGAGTTGACGAAGCTGTCACAAATTCTATGGTGTCAAAAAGCCCCACTGAGGGAAACTAGGCAGGTTCCTTGCCTACATGATTACCTGCAGGGTACCTGCCCTAGCAGTAAGCAAGGAATGTTGTTTCCTGATGGCCCAGGAACCTTAAGCAATTTAAGTACTTGGAGAAGAGAGGAATCCATCCAGCTCTACAAGCACTATAGGCACAGTCCAGTGGCTTGGCTTTTGGCTTGAAGAGATTTTTTTTTAAAGTCTAATCTGAAATTTCTTATAGAAAGTTTCAGCAATATAAATCTCATATTTTTTTCTTTTTAATTGATACACAAAAGCATAAAAGTAGTGCATACCACTAGATTACAAGATAATGTCCTATATATGTATATACTGTGTAATGCTTAAATCAGGTTAAAGATATTTATCTCCTCAAATATTATCATTTATTTGTGGTGATAACCTCCAAACCCGTTCTTCTACTCTTTTGAAGTGATTAGTACATGATTGGATTGTTATCTGCAGTCATCCTGCTGTACAATAGCACAGCAGAACTTTCTGCTTCTATCTGATCAGAACTCAATACTATTGATCAACCCTTCTTCATACAAAGCAAGTCTAAAAAGTGCCCATATAATCAATTACTATGATTTATGTAAATAATCACATAAAGATAAAGTTATTTTGCAAATAAATTGTCCTTCTTGTGATTATCTTTGTAAAAGTAAGAATGACTATAGAAAGAAAAAATATATTTCAGAAGAAAACTATTATGGAATCTATTATGAGACTCTATATTATTATTATTTTAGTTTTACTAGCTACTTGCAACCTGGACTAGACTCTAGTTCTTGTAGTTTCTCACTCTATCTGTGATTTGCAATTTTCTTTTCCCTCTTGCCTTGGAATCACAGGTGTCAAAACAGTCCTTTCTGATGCCATATAAACTGAAGTTGGTCACCTTCAGAGACGTCACCAAGACCCCTTGAGGCCTTCATACCTACTGTATGGACTGCTCAGAAAGTTCACTGAATCCCTCATCCAAACCAGAAGTCAGTCTGATATCTACCATATTGTCATGAAGATGCTTCAAGCCCACATCTAGAAATCCTTTTAACTGGCTTTCCTCCAGACTCAAAACTGAGTTCGTAGTTTGTTCTAGTCATTGCCTTTGTTTTCTTTTCTTTCCATAGAACCGACTCTTATTAAATATCTGATTGCTTAAATCCCCCAGAAGCCTCACTTCAGTGGAAGCCATTGACTAAAATGATCCCCACTGCTCACTGTGTACCTGACCTGGCCTGTTCCTTGAGCTGAGAGACTATTCAATGACATGTGTGACAATCCAGTTTCTGGATTGTGAAATTTCTTGGGGGAACTTCAGACCAGAGAATACTGAGGCTCAGAACACAACCTCTAAGAGGAGGGTCTCAGAAGCAAAGTGTCTCTCCATTTCCTGCCCTCCAGTCTCTCACCCCTCATTCTTCCCCAAGGAAACCATAGAAACTGAAATTCATCCCCCCATGACAGCTCATAGTAGTGTAGTGGCAGCATGCCTGTCATCCCCAGCAGGCTGCTGAGGCAGGATTGCCAGGAGCTCAAAGCCAGCCTGGGCTGCATAACAAGTTCAAGGCCAGTCTGAACTACATAGCAAGAGTCTGTCTCAGAAAAACCCAAAACTAAACAAAACAAAAAGTCAAAAAAATCCCCCCAAAATAAACCCAACCCTTCCCCCAAGAAACCAGATCTCCTTTCCCCAAAAAGCCAGCCATAAAACCTAAAAATATTGTTCTAACTTTCTTCTTCCTGTCTCTGTAAGGTTTGGACACAAAGAAATCAAGACACTCATTTCAAAAAGCTCCTGGCCTATATGCAGAGTAAGAGATTCATAGTCTTACTAAGAGGCTGAGAGGGAATCTGAGTCAACAGACAGGCTGGGTCCTCCTGAGACCAAATTTGTACAGTCATATTTCTACGTGGTTGTCCCTGCTTTCTTGAACCTAAGCATACTCAGGTCCTTGTGTCTTCAATCTTTTTTTTAAATTTTTTTTAAGGTTTTTTGAGACAGGGTCTCGCTTTGTGTCTTCAATCTTGTCTCCTGGTTCATGTAAAATTGTTAAATTTGTTGTTTTTCTTTCGTTAATCTGTGTTTTGTTATAAGGGTGTTAACCATGACCCTCCATGATATGCAGAAAAAGGACCACCCTTTTATAGAACGGAAAGTACTTAGTGGCTCATAAAAAGTTTTAGAACTATGTAATATAAGCATACTCATTATACCAATATTTTAATTTTCAAAAACAGATCCTAAGACAATAATAAAGTAACCACCTAAACATTAACTACCTTGGGTCAAGGATTTAGCTCAGTGGTTCTGGTGGTCTGCCTGGCAAGGTCGAGGTCTTGAGTTTAATCCCAGGTAACACATCACAAGCCAGGTGTGGTGGCTCACGCCTGTAATCCCAGCACTTCGGAGGCAGAAGAAGCAAGAGGACTTTTGTGAGTTATTGCTGTGATTTCGAGGCTTGCCTGGGCTACACGGTGAATTCAGAGCCAGCCTGAACTATAGAGTGAGACCCTGTCTCAAAAAACTAACCCCTCAAAACAAAAACAAAAACAAAAACAAAAAAAACCAAAAAAACCGCATTTAACTACTTTGCAGTGCTGTGGATAATTATTAAAAATTGGAGTCCCGGGGAGTTAGCTCAGTAGTTCTGGCATCTATCTTGCAAGCACAAGGGCCTGGGTTCGATTCCTCAGTAACCACATACAAGACTGGGTGTGGAGACTCATGCCCAGCAGCAATCAGTACCATGTACCACAGTGCCAGGCGTGGTGGCTCGCTCCTGTAATCCTAGCACTCGGGAGGCAGATGCAGGAGGATTGCTGTGAATGTGAGTTTGAGGTTGAGCTCGGGGCCAGCCTGAACTATAAAGTGAGACCCTGTCTCAAAAAAAAAAAAAAAAAAAAGAAACCTAAAAAGAATAATTGGGTACAATTTAGCCGGCTAACAATAAACGAAATGTGGTACATTCATACAATAAAAATAGTGGGATTTAAATTTGACTTAAAAGATAGTAAGTATATTCAGAGAAAAATTATATGAATATGAATTATATGTGAATTATATACTTTATATGTTAAGAAAAAATATGAACATTATGACTCATTTTAGCATATGGATAGACAAAGAAGAATCTGTAAGCATGATCATAAAAATATTAACAGTGGTTATCTCTGAGTGGGAGAGTTACAATCATTATTATTTCCTGTCTTTCCTGTTTATGGGTTCTAAGGTTCTAATGTCTTACAATAAGCATATATTACCTATGTAATGAGGAAAAACAATGAAAGGATCTCTGTGGTGTGTGTATGTGTGTGATTTTCATTTGTGTTAAGGTAAATAGTAACATGAGGAAAAACAAAGGAGACTCTAAGATCTATTACATGAGCAAGGTTTATTAAATTTATGATCAAACACTCCCTTTGCTCTGTCTCCTCAGGAACAACACAAACAGCATCACCATAAGGAGAAAATATGCCTCGCAGATGCACCTGTCCTTCAGGAAGCAAATGCGACACTCACTTATCCCATAGACGTGGAGAACAGCACTGTGCTGTGCTCCCTCCACTCAAGGAGCCTGGTCTCTGAGGATGACCTTACACAGTCTGTGGACGGTAAAAGAACAGCCACCTAGCCAGGCGTGGTGGCTTATGCCCGTGATCCCAGCACTAGGGAGGCAGAGGCAGGAGGATTGCTGTGAGGTGAGTTGGAGGCTGAGCTCAGGGCCATCCTGAACCACAAAAGCAAGACCCTGTCTCAAAAAACCTAAAAAAAAAGATCATCTAGGATAGTTTTCAGTCTTTGGAATGGAGGTGAAAACACAAGCCAGTGCAAATCCCAGGTTCCCATCCACACCCTTTCCTTAACAAGTAAAGAATGCAGGAGCGACCACGTTCATATCGTGATCAGGATTTCCTAATCGTTTTGGTTTAACTGCACTGAGAGGAGTGCAGTGCTTTCACAAGGGGCCTATGTAATAATCAAATCAGGAAAAGCTACTTAGATCTGTAAATGGTACTTCAGAGGGCAATTTAAACATCTGATGCCATAATGATAATGCGGAATTGGCTTAGAGAAAAGATGTAGGGAAAGAAACATAAACAGTAGAGGACTTGAGGGATCAGTAATCAGAGTTTATCCCAAGACTATCATGATTCTTGATTGAGGTGAACACTTTGCTGATATTATTGTCCTGAATCCTCAGGACAACTCTGCGAAGGAAGACACAATTGTTCCTGTCTCACCACTACACCCCATAACATCTGAGAAATGACAATCAGGAGGTGGTGTCATGAGCCTCCAGGAAACCACACAAGTGGCTGCGTACTGCAGCATAAGTGTGGGGTGGCCCCATAGGGAAGGAGATCCTCCTAGACTGAGAGGGCAAAGCGCACGATGAAAATGCAGAACGCCGTCCAGAGACCACAGTCCAGTGACTTGCAGAAGGCAGTTGGACTCAGATCAGGGCTACTGGCTTGTGAACAAGTTACATAATTGTTGGTCTATTTTCTCTTCTATAAAATAAAATATTTAGGAAATTCTATTTCCTAAATATAAAAGTTATATGAGCATATAGGTATGGAGACATTTAGCCCGGGTCTTGGCTAATGCTATTATTTGCATTTTTTCCTGTCAAGGCCTGTCCGGGCTACACAGTGAATTTAAAGCCAGCTTAAACTACATACCAAGATCTTGTCTCAAAGAAGAAAAAGGAGGAGGAGGACAAGGAGGAGAACAACAACTCTGGGCTTACACAGAATAAAAGCATTGTTTACTTCCTTTCACTCACAGGGGAGGTGTGTGTGTGTGTGTGTTAAAGATTACTAACTTATTCTAAAGCCAGAATGGGATAGTGGAAGCTTTAGGTTGACTCTTCAAGCATAATCAAAACTCTCATATTCAGCCAAGACTTCTGAGTCATATTGTTGAGAGATTTGTTGGGATAAGAGAAGGCATTGCAGGGCCGGGGAGTTAGCTCAGTGGTTCCGG